>VWYP01007095.1:108241-163140 GCA_013400435.1 Pycnonotus jocosus | reverse complement strand
AAAAAAAAAAAAAAAGGTTTGTTAAATGGAAATTTTCATCAATTTCCTAAATAAGATTTTTCTGGAAGAAATGAGAATAATAAGAGTTTGTAGAACATTAAATGAAAATGAAATATGTAAAGTTTACTCATTAATCTACATAAATGCTTCTTACAGCGTGTGGAGTAACTTATTTTGTTTTACGTGGAGAAGGTGGAGTCTGTAAGGATAATTTCTTTAATGGGATTTGCAGACAGCTGAGGTGGGAGGTGTGTCCTCCTCTCTGCCACCTTCCCTGAGCACTGTGTCTTTTAGGGCATGCTTCCACATGTTCACTCACCTTAAAGGTGTTTTGCCTGACTTGCTCAGCTGTCTATTTCAAAATTGCTTTCATGTCGCTTTCCGGAGGAATTCAGAGATACGAAAGGAGGGTGATTGCTTCTGAAGTCTAGATTTCAAAATCAAAATAGTAGAAGCCTAGGACCTTGATGCTGTATGAATTCTTCAGTGCTGTACAGGGTCTTTTTGAGGGGTAGGCTGCTGGCGAGCTACTTCTAAATCAGACACACCTTTGGGTTGGGCTATTTTGGAAACTTAAGTAATTGATGAGGCTCAGGGTATGGTCTGCTAGGAACAAGTGATTTTATTGTGTGTTCTTACACCTACTTCGATCAGCTGATCCAGTTGACTGACAGTCTCCTCTGTAAGTAACCGAGGGCGGAGGAGTTGGTGACCTGCTGTGAGCCTTTCCCGACTTTTCCCCAAAGATTGCTGGCTTTCAGGCAGCTAGGCAAGAGAGAAAAAGAGACGTGATATGGGGCTACCTTTATTTGGGGAGAGCAGTCCCTTCTATTCCCGGATATGGAATGCTCTTAGTCAGAAGCTGCAAGGCAAAAAATCCTGGGATAAACATCTGGATGAAATCTACTTACTCCAGCAGAAAAGGTACAGTGCACTTCAGCCTTCTTGTCTTCTCTTTTTTTCTGCTGCTCTTCCTGTAGCTGATTCTCGCTCTTTCCCCTTAGGCTTTTCTGCCAGTAGATAAACTTTAAACAACCCTGGAGCACTTTTCTCTATCAGATTTCTTCTTTCAATGTGGAATGCTTCTGGAGTTCCAATCTTATCTGCTTTCACAGGTAGATTTACCAGATTGCAGTTGAATTACCCTGAGTGCAGGACTTCAGTCACTAATAATGTATTCTCTTGTCTTTCCTGCTTCATTGGTAAAGCTCACTGGAAAATGCATGAAGGTTTGTTTATTATTATTATTATAATTATTATTATTGTCATCATTATCATTACTATTATTATTAGGAGTGTGTGTGATGTATAGGCTGCAGTCAGCTGAAATAGTGGTGCTTTCTGGTCAGGATTTTGCTTTCTGCCTCTCTAAAGGTTGCTCTCACTGTGGGATAGAGTAGGCGTAATTTTGTTGAACGTTTTGGGGGTCAGTCACCTCCTGGGTCAGACTGTGGTTTCTCAGCCCTGTGACTCCTGTTAGACCTTAGGATATCCAGAAGATTGGCTGTGTCTCCCCATGTGAACACTGAAGACTGTTTGTTACCGCTGTGCAGGGTTGCTCCCTCCACACACAGAAATGTAGGACCATTCGTGGAAATACAGCTGGATCTGGTTTTCATTGTCATTTCTGCATGCACAAATGCTGCGGTACTCAAATAACAAATTGCTTCCAGTTGCTTGTAAAATCTGTTTTTTCTTTCCATGCATAACTCTGAACATCTGTGGGGACAAAAAGGTGGCTGTGTGGGACACAATGTACCTATATATACCTATGTATATGTATTATATACATGTATGTATAGAAATAGGCAAAGAAGCAGATTAAGAGGGACAAAAGTACACCTTTAGGGAGAGAATTATATTGTGATCTAATTTCTGACAGTAACAAAGTCTGTTCGAGTTTACTTGAGAGCAGTGGGACTTAAATACACTTACAATGGGAGGAGCAATGGGAACAACAGTGTTTCTGTGGAATGCTGAAGTGTTTACATTTTGATGTGTTCATGAAAAGCATCACAGGCAACTGAAAAATAAGTTCTCAGCTGATTCTGTAAGATCCTAATGAGTACAAAATAGAGTCTAAATATGTTAATATATTACATTAATTATATTGATTGTATACTAATAATTAATTCCAATAAGCAATAAATTGTAATACAACTTTTTAAAATGATTATAACATTATCTGCATATTTTTAAGTCAAAGAGCTGTGGGAGGAAGCTCTGCTGATCTCTGTCTAACCTCCCACTTGGAGCTGAACTATTGCCAGCAAGAGATCACATTGTGTAACCTCTGTCTAGCTCTGTCTTGAAAGCTTCCCAGGACAGAGATTCTGCCAGATCTTCAGGTACCTGTTACAGTGCTGTAGGACCTCCTAGTGAAAGAGTTGTTATTTGTTGGTTTTTTTTCCCCAAATATTCAACATGAACCTCCAAAGCTGTAAATTTTGATGATATTCCAGTCCCTTGTTTACCACCTTCTGTTTTGCTGCTCCCTTTCACATAGGCTACTGTTACATTGCCACTTCTCTTTGCTGATTAGTCCTCATTAGTCATGTGACAGGCCCATGAACATCTTGTGTGCTGCTACTGATGGAGGAAAACAGAAAAAATGTTAGTCTTATTAACCCTTCTGCATAAACTTCTCTTAGATGACAGCACTGCAATCCCACTGGCCCCAAAGTAAACTTTTTTGTGTTTCTTTATAAAGCTCTCTGTAAAACACATGCAGTGTGCACAATATTCACTGTGAAATCAGGGGGACACGATTGTTCCCTTCCATTTTAGGTCTGTGTGTTTCCCACAGCTTTGAACTAACACAAATTAGCCTCCTCCTATTTGATCACAAAATACATGCTACCAATATATGAAAACTCTTTTCCTAAAGAGGGACAGGACCAATTCTTCCTGCTATTATGCTACTCTTTCCTTTCTTGTCCCCAGGGATGCTCAAAGTTTGAGAAGAAAAAAAAAAATTAACATTTTGCAGAGGACTGGAATTGGTTTTATTGCTTTTGTATTTTTAGTTATGTACAGATAGAAAAACACAACAGGAAGACCTTCTTTGGTGACTGGTGTGTGGGAACTACTCTTATGAAACCTCCACTTTTGTGGAAAAACTGTTGTAAGCCAAAAGGGCTTTTGCTGCATCCTGTCGCTTTGTGGTATAGAACTGCAGCATTGTGGCTTCAGCTTGAGTTGTTCTTAGTGAAAATGCTGTTGGAATACATACAGTGATTAAATTCTACTATTGTCTCATTAAAAGCCAGTGGTGAATATGTTACTGTTTAACTGGCATTCTCTGATCACACACAGAAAGTCTGCAAGAAAAGAACACGGCCTTTTTTTTCTGTCTGACGACTTGTGATAATACTTGAAAACTAATTGTTTTGGTAGTTGTCACCTTCCCTGGCATGGATGTTCATTCTTTTTCTTCGTGTGAACCAGTGCTTTAAATCTTACTAGCAGTAGATCTTAGCATTATTCACAGAAAGGGATTAATATTGCACTTTATAATATTTCCCCAGGGGAATCCATGTTCAGAAAATGTGATAAAATCTCCTAACACTGAAGAGGACTTTGAGTTTATTTGGCCTTAATTTTTTGGTTTCTCTCTGTTGAAGGCTCTCTTTTTTAAACAGCCTGTAGCTCACTGTGGAGACCCAGGGACAGTGGTCACATCTCTTATGTCCTGTCTAAAATCATCTTTGGAAACAAACTCTGGGATCTACATAGCCTGAAGCATATGAAAATAAACCCTAAACATAATTCATAATGACAGAGAACAGAAATATGAATACTTATGAAAATTTGGCCTGATAGAGTTGGAGAAGAATCACATCTGTCACAGTGTAACAGATCTTTTAGAAATTATTTTCAGTGCAAGAGTTTCTAAGGAAATGTGAACAAATTCCTCCTAGAATGGGATTTTAGAAATTCCACCCTATGAAAATTGCACTGTTCATAAAAAATAAGCAATATATAAATTACAGCAAGTGAGTACATCATTCCAGTACTTGTATAACAATTGTGTAGTATTTTTTCTCCTGCAATTGCCTGTATCCATAACTCTTATTGATAAATAATAAGTAACACATTAGAGATGCCTGGAACAATTTGCATGACTTGCAGAGAGCTATGGTCTCTGCAAAGATGTCACAATGAGACCTTTAATTTCCAAATTCTTTGGTGGCTCTTTAGTCTCCCAGACATATTAGCAAGGTGCTTTGCTTACCCTGGAAACACATGCGGCACAGAAAAATAAACCGCTCAGCTTAATGCAGGTAAACTGGATCGTTTAATAGTTGCACAGGGACACAGAGAGCCTTCAGCATCTACATAAATCTTTCTCAAGCTGGTAGTGAATGGCATGTCCCCATAGTTTGGCTGTTCATTTGTCTAAACAGCATTACTGATTTTTCATCCCACAATTTAACATAGGATTATCCTGTCTTAAAATCCACAATGCCTGTCAGTATTAATTGGTTTGTTTGCTCCCAAAGGTGACAGTGAAATAAAGATGCGAGATTCCAGTTCCAGCACTTCATTTGTAGCTTGTTTCAACAAAAGTGCTTCTGAGTAGTGAAGATGCAAAGAACAATTGGCTGCTGCACGTAAAATAAAATTAAAAGCATCAATAGCAGCATTTCTGGTCTTTTCTTCAACTGATACACCTTCAACCTAATGAGAGTTTTGAGACTAAGAATGGAAAACAGTCTCACTATTTCACAAATGTAAAGGTCCTCCAGAAGTCATGTTTCCCCAGCAATGCACAGACCCAGTCTTAGCCTAAGATGCATCTCAGGGTCATAGATTTACAAAGTTAATTGTAAAAGATTAATTGTAAAAGTTAATTGAGGAAGATATTTCATTTCCTAAACTTGGCTATAGGTTTCCTTATAAAGAAGAAAACATGAAATTTGTGCCATGAAAGAAACCCTACCCCAAATTAAAAAGCTGTTAGAAAAAGCCTATTAGACACAGGGTGAGGAACACAACCTGGAATAAAACTGCGATAAAATCCCTACTGAGGGAGAGCTGGACATTTTGATGCAGAATGGGGTTATACATTCAGAGAACAAATTTGTTTTATGACTGATTGAGTCATAATCTGTCATAATAAATAACAGCTAACAACTTCTGAACCATTAAAACAGTCCTAGAATGGGATTATTCTCGCGATGGTCTCAGATGCAGAATTAGAAAAAAAAAAAATGTTAATGCAAGCAGAATGCCATGGTGGAAATGACAGTTCAAGATTTCTATTGCTTTGTGTGGCAGATAGTTAAATATCTGAAGGGATAAGAATTCCCTATCAGTTTCTTGTCTAGTAATGTTGGCAATTATTAACCTGTTTAATTTATTTCCAGAGAAGCTCTGTTTACTCTCGGCTGAAGGGGCTTTGACATACACGAGCAAGAGGTCCCAGTTAACTTGCTGAGTCTTGTTGCTGGTGCTGAAGAAATTTGCTGACCCTGTTGATTGTCCAAGCCCCTGTTATCTGGCTCCTTTTCACTTTGTGCAATTATTCCCTAACTCTTTCTTTGGCATCTTGCTAGCTGATTGCTTTGATCCTCTTTCAGCTGGTTGGCTTCCTCCAAGCAGCCCTCTGCTCTCCTGAAGGCTTTCACACATTTAAACACACATGCTAGCAGAAGGAAGGGAGAAGATGAATCTCCTCTGGCAATTTCGTGATTCATTCTGGAGCATGGATATTCTGAGCACAACAGGGCAAGAAGAAAAAGCTTAAAATAATATCCTGATGATGAATTTATAGCTTAGGTTAAAATAAGTGCTGTAGAACCTCGGGAACTGACTCTCTATGGGCATAAAATTTGAAGCTGGAAGCAAACTTGAATTAGAGCAAAGAATAGGGAAATTCCATCTAGTGAATGATTGAAGTTGTAGAATCTGATAAGGGAAGAACAGAAAGAGATGCATCGTTGCACTTCTGAGTGAGTTTAGTCTTGAAATAGAATCATGGGATTGGTTGTTGTCCAGACAGTTCACGTATTTAATATATTTCCCTATTCTGAAAGAATAACCATAGCAATCCAAATTCTTCTTTTTTATAATAAAATTAAGACTTTTTTACTAGTCTTTGCATTCTCTATCTCTCCATAAGTGAAATGAGCAGGTTGCACTCTGGAAGTGCTTAAGAAGCTGTAAACCTAAAAGAGAACATATTACCAGCAGAAAGTGCTTGTGAAATGTTTAACCTTGTTTAGAACTGTTTTACATGACTCCTTCAGTCAGAATCTGACCTACATTTTATCTTCTCTTTGTTTCACAATGGATTTTTGGGTGTTCCTGATTTTGCCCTCACCTATATTGGAAAAACATCTCACACTGTCCCGAGCACATCACTGAATCATCTGTGAAGAAAACTGGCCGATAGTAAGGAATGATCAAGGCTCAGTAACTGCCTCCTCACATTCCTCAGCTCAGTGAGAAAAACCCAGGAGCATATCCAGGTGGATACTCTTGTGGTTCTCATTGCCCCTCAGAATTACTGGTTTGCTATGGAGCTAAACTGATCCTGTAAGGCAACATCCAGTCTGCCTAGTGTTAGAAATTTAACTTAGCTGGGTAAATCAGGAGCTTAGTATTCCTTGATTCCATAGCTGTTGAAGGGGATGAACAGGATTAGCAGAGGAGCTTAACTTAGATGTGCTGAATTATCGTCTCAAGGTGTCTAGATATGTCTGCTGAATCATTTTCTGAAAGCCAGCCTCACCATTCAGTGACATAATGGTACTTTATGGAAGCTAAGCATCTACTGTAGGCAGCTCTCTTAAGAGACTTAAGTTACAGATTTTGCCAGCTGCTGCTTTTGACACACAAAGGGGCTCAAGTAGGAAAATGCAAAACTCTTGCTGTGTTTGATCTGTCAGGAAGAAAGTTGGTTAAATATGCAGAAGTTAAATAATTGAAAATGTTTTGAATTCAGGTGACATAATTTAATTTTTTTTCTATCAAAACAAATTTGCTTCCCCTAATTTTTGACATTTATATGCTCGGTACATTGCTGTAATGTATTAAAAATTAGTTGATAATTAGAATGGTATGTTTTAAATGAGGTTAAAATGTTTCCCCAATTATGAGACAGAAAATTTAATGAGAGTAAAAGCATGTGCTCGGAACTTGTAACTCACAAACCTTTGAGACATCCCAGGCAGTGTGCCATGACATTTGACGACATTTCTGAGTTCCTCTTCGGGTTTGCTCTTTGACCTGAGATCTCTGGCATTTTAAGCCCAGTTGGAGGTTGCTACAATAAGAAGAAATGTTTGACAATTTGGCCCTCAGTTTCCAAAAGCTGAGCATAGTATTTTTTAGGTGCCTTCCTTGTAGCAGTATCGTGATTTAATTAGTTGTTTAAAAGAACTTTGGTAATTTTTGAGAGAAACTTACTGTGCTTGTGTCCACCCATGTTGTCTCTTGCCCAATCCTTCCTCTTCTCTGAGGTCATTTGAGGGATAAAGGCCTACCCAGTAAAGCATCAACATATTAATTGTAGCATTGTTTATGCTGTTGAAACTCCACCTCTTTCCCACTTCCTGCCTCTGAAACTGGTATTTTCCAGAAACACTGAGTCTTTCTTAGCCAAAATAGTGGCAGAGGTGGCAAGCTGACTTCATTAACACTGAATCTTAAGACTTTTGCTTAGAGTGCCTCTTTATTTAGTTCCTGTTTGTTTGATCCTGGATGCAATCTCCTCATCAAATCATCTTGTCATTAGTTACTAATGAAACTGACGCATGAGTAAGCTATAGAAGGAATACTTCCCTAACTAGGAGTGTGAAGGACATATAAAAATATCTCAGAATGGCTCCCTGATTTGTTGAGGATGGTTCTTTTTATCCTGAATGCTTTTATTTCTCCTCTGCTCTTCAGGGGTTTTCTAGTTTAGTTTCTAGTGACTTAGAAAATGGGATGGTTTTGGTGACAGGAAGTGCTCATTTTGTGGAATGATAAACATGAAGTTCAGTTATGCTTCTATTAGTTGTAGCCCATATTCATTAATTTACACTTATTCAAATGATTTCTATTTATCTGTATAATTCTGATTTTTTTTTTGTTTTGCTGTATCCACCAAGTTTTCTCAAGTGTCTCCAGTGTCTTTCCACTATAAAGGAGAGCAGAACTCTCAAATTTCAAGTGGATTAAATCCAGAGATAATGACATATAAAATTCTTTTTGGTTCAAGATCTTGTTGTTCATAAAATACTAATTTAAAGCAAGAAATATATTTTCCTGTGAGCCATAGAATTCATGTTGCCTGCTTTCCTATTGTTTTATTGTTAAACTGTCGTGTACTTGAGTGAGTTGTAAGAAAACAATTTTTGCAATGAGCCATTTATATTCTCTGTGTCTCTGATGTGGGTTTTATTGTGGCTAGTAATAGAGTTATATTCACAGGTAATGTAATCTTCACATCAGTGTTACCACTTCATGCAAAGCACCTATTGCTTTATGTAGTATTTATCCCCAAAGTCTTGTAACAAATAATGCCACAATACACAGAACACCACCAGGAGGAAGCATTTACTGTATCTGCAGGTACATGGTTTGGCTAATGCATTTGTCCCATGAGCTTTTTTGGGGAGGTGTGCTTAAGACAGCTGTTGCCAGTTGTTAGATTGTAGTAAAGGGACAGATAGAGGCTGGTAGAAAAACAAGGGCTGGTGTTGTCCTTGTTCATATCAGCTCAAGTTTGTAATTTTCTACTCTAATCCTTAGACTTATTCCATGTCACACATTGCAGCCTTACTTGAGTCACAACAGATAATTAAGATCAAATTAAACATCTGTACTAGAAAACAGCAGGGGTGAGATAAAAGCACAAAATTTTAATTTGAACAAAGATCTAAAACTGAACTTATCTTGTTGGGAGAGAGGAATGTCTTTCTATTTCATACTGAAAACTCATGAGATGTAATTTTTTTGCTATTGTTGTTTGAGAATCTTTCCTCCCCTTTAGTCTTTATCTCTTGAATATGGGATATTTGCAATTCTTTATTTGTATAAAATCAAGAAATCAAAAAGCCCACCCCAAACCATTTTTTAATTTATGATTTAGAAGACAAACTTGAAAATATTCAAGGGTAATGGAAATATTCACCTCAATTTTGTAGATTTGGGGGGTTTTTTTATACTTTTGTGTGGCCAACTCATGATTGTGAACATTGGCAAACCTTGTTTGGATGCTGAACTAACACTGCAGGTAAATCTCTTCAGGTACTTACACAAACTGGTAGGAACACCACCTGAGCATTCTCTTTTCAAGGCTAAACAGTCACAGTTCTCTCAGCCTTTCCTCATCTGAGAGATGTTCTGTTCTCATTATCATCTTTTGCCCTTTGCTGAACTCTCTCCAGCAGCTCCAGCTGTGTTTTATACTGAAGATCCTAAGACCTGGATACAGGGCTCTAGGTATTGCCTCACCAGAGCTGAGGAGAGGGAGAGGATCACCTCCTTTGACCTGTTGTTTTCTTCCAAAGAGCTTGCTGTAGTGAGATTTGGTGACTGTACTTATAAATTCTTCATCAAGCCCAAAAGATATACTCAAATAACCCAGATCCTCGTGGAAGACTCAAGGACATGCTTCAGCTATAAGTGAACCATTCTGTCTGGAACTTGTTTGAGCTCATGCTCTTTCCCAGGACATGAACATATTTCAGTTCTCAACAATTTCCTCAATTCTCTCAGCACTAGAGAAATAAAGTATTATAGTTAAGCTTTCAACTTTTTCTGCATAATTTTGTATATGGAAGAACTATATTTCAGTGCTCAGTCTCTTAATTATAGGAAGTGTTGCTAGAACACAGATGGAATTCTTGTTTGCCCTTTTCTACCCACTATGCAAGCAGTTCAGACAACGACCTTTCCTTAATTTATTATGCTGTGTGAAGAAACAACTGGCTTTTTCTGGCTCCTGAGGTAACTCTCTACTTGCAGGAGGGCTTCAGTGACCCATCATTCACTCTTTCTGTGTCTGGGATATAAAAACAAGAAATTTTTTAGTTATTTCCCTCTGCTGCCACCACACGGTTCAGCATCAGTTAGCAAAGAGATGTTGAACTTCAGTGTGTTTTTAGAATTGCACTATTCTGCTTTTTTCCCGGTTGTTGTTGTTGTTGTTTTTGGTGGTTTGGGGGAATTTTTGGGGTGTTCTTTTTTGGTTTGTTTTTCTTTTGTTGGTGTTTTTGGGTTTTTTTTTTTGTGTGTGTGTGTGTGTGTGCATTCAACGAATACTTCAGATGGTAGATGGGCATTGCTGTTTTTTCAGTGAAAATGTTCAAGATGCAAACTATCTGGAGCAAAGACCATGCTAGCTCTGGAGAGAGGCACCATGTGTTTGACTTTGTTCCTTATCAGCCACTTTTTCTTGACTACAGGATCTGGGAATCCCCACTCCTCCAGGCTGCCAAAGAGAACAACCTTGCTGCCATTAAGAAACTTCTCACTGATGGAACATGCGATATCTATCAGAGAGGTAACTCTTGAGATTGAAGTAATTTGGGATTACTTGAGAAACATGGGTTTCTGTGGAAGGCAAGAGCTTCCTACAATGAGTAGCTTGTTAGTTTGCTAAAACATTGGCATCAGCAGACTCAGATGACTTAAATCTGTGTCAGCAGCTTTGCAACAGAGTGAGTTTTCTGGCTTGGTTGTGCTCATTCACTTAATGCCTGAGGTCAGCCATCACTTAACTTACAGACACCTGAAGTTTCTGCTCAGTTTTCAGATTTTGTTGAAGTGAAAGGTAGAGACTGTGCAGTTATGTGGCTGTACCAGGCAGTACTCAAGGGAGGACACAGCCCTCTTGTAATTCCCCACCTCAGTGAATCTGTTTTTGCTTTTGTCCCATGCAGCTGAGCGTCTCGACAATTCTCATGCTTGTCCTACTCTTTCCAGGCGCCGTGGGAGAGACTGCCCTTCATGTAGCTGCCATGTATGATAACTTGGAGGCAGCAGTGGCTCTCATGGAAGCAGCTCCTGAGCTTATCAATGAGAGGATGACATCAGAGCTTTATGAAGGTAATGTCCCTGGGAATGAGGATGGGCAGGATTCCCTGCAGGAGGGGAGAGGAAGTACTGCTTGTACATTTGGGAAATTGGCTTATGCTGTGCCTGGCTCAATGTGTTGCTAAACTGTTACACAGCAAAACACATGTGGAAAGGGCTTCTGACCTTTTTTGGAAGGTGGAATTATATTAAACATGGGCACACACACATGTGCAAACATGAAAAGGCCTTGACCAGGGAATTGCAAGAGATTGGAAAGGATATATACAGTTTGCATTCTAACATACTCACTTGTAAAAAAAGGGCTATGTGCCCAATGTCCCCTGAAAGGAGAAAAAGTCGTTATTTGGTTGAGAAAATGAGAAATGTGGCCACTGCTTTTGAGGCTAGACTCTTATCCAAATTTTTAAAGAATACTTCTGGTTGAGTACACAGAAATTCCAGTCTGAATCTCAAAAACACTAAAATAATAATAATAATAATGGGGTTTTAAAAATTCTAAAGCTTAGTTTGAAGGATTAGAGGACGTCTTTAGGAGTTTTGAGTTTTGTCTTGACCTTATCCTCATTTCTTACGGAGGAAAGCATAGTCAATCTCACAACTTTCTGTTTGCTTCCAGAAGAGTGTGGCACGTCTTGATTTTCCCTAGGAAAAAAAAAAAAAAAATCTAGAAAGTGCACCCTGTTGGGGTTTTTTGGCAATTTGTAAAGTCCGTTTTCATAAATTAATGAAAATATTTACGTAGAACGGATCCTCTGGAAAATGTCTATCACAACCCTTTGCCCACAACAGTGATAACTTGAAAGCCAATTCCTTTAGCTGCTGTGCATTTACCATGACTGAGATGTGAACTGCAGGCTGCTGCTCAGCCTGGAGTCGCCTTCTAGAAAGATGAGGTTTTGTTTGTGTGTCTTGCAGGGCAGACAGCTCTCCACATTGCAGCAGCCAACCAGAACACCATGCTGGTGAAGGCTTTGCTGAAGAGAGGAGCCAATGCCAGCACAGCAAGGGCCACCGGGCACTTCTTCAGGCGCAGCTCCCAGAACCTCTTCTATTTTGGTACAGCCTCAACTTCTGCCCTTGCTGCTAGAGGAGGGAGCCAGCAGAGTGGGGATAGGGTATGGGGGAGCCTTTCTTTAGTCCCCATCCAAAGTGGATAAACAGAGGCTCCTATCTCCAAGGGTCATCAGACATACACCTTTTAGCAGACAGCAAGGCTTCCTCTGAGCATGTGAATGTGAATATAAACAATACAAATTTTATAGATTTGCATGTATGCAAATAAATACATATATTGTATAAAAATTGTAATTTAGGGTCTTCCTAGCAGCAAATTACTTATCAACCTTCTTATGGAGGTACACCGCTGAAAAGGATATTTCTTCCTTTTAGTGTTGTGTGGGACAGGTTAACTTTTCTAATTAGGATGAGAAGTCGGGCAGGAAACTTACAAGTTACCTAAAGTAACTCCTCCTTTCATATCCTATGGCTTCATAGCATGGATAGCTTTCACTCAGCGTGATTCAACCTCTCCTACCTCTTGGATCCTTAATGTTGTTTCTCCCTATTCCTTTCATTTCAGGAGAGCATGTTTTATCATTTGCTGCCTGTGTGGGAAATGATGAAATTGTGCAGCTGCTCATTGAAAATGGAGCTGACATTAGAGCTCAAGATTCTCTGGGTATGTTGCTGTGGGGCTCAGTGAATTGCATAGAGTGAATCTCTGCATTTTAATTCAGACTGTCATCCATGCATGCAAATATTCTCCTCTCACTAGAAACAGCTGTGGGATAAGGGAAATGAGGAAAATAGAAGCCATCAGTCCATTCTCAGTCTTTGCACAGGGCTGGCCTATTCCAGATACTTCATCCAGTCTGCTTCCTTCATAGGTAACACTGTTCTTCACATCCTGGTTCTCCAACCTAATAAGACGTTTGCCTGCCACATGTACAGCCTGATACTTTCCTATGACAGGAACAAAGATGGACCAGGGTCACTTGAGCTGATTCCTAACAATGAGGGGCTCAGTCCATTCAAACTGGCTGGAGTGGAGGGCAACACCGTGGTGAGTTTGTGTGACACTGGTACCTCCGTGCAAAAGAGAAATAGAGATCTTGAAATAACATCATTCAGAGTCAGGGAGTTTGTGCATGTTCTTCGTGGGTAGAAGATACCAAAAACCCTTTATAAGAAATTTCTTTATCCTAATTAAAGAAATGACTGCTTAAAGAATAGATATTTTCCCCCAGTTTTGAAGCATTTGAGTTAAACAGATATTAACAGACACATTCACCCCAAGTAACTTTTTGAAAGGTTCACAGAAATTATTGTCTTGGTTGTCTAGATTTCATTACTCTCAATGTGACACATGGGAAACCTCTTCAGGTATCCACAGGCATTTATTCATAGACAAAATCTTAGCATTTAATGTAAGCCCTCATCCTTCCACTCACTGAAAAGACAGAGGTGGTTAGCGTTTCTTCTGTAGATTCACAAAGGGCAGGGTCATTTCCCTTGTCACACCTCTTTTCTGATGTCTCGTAGAAGAGTATTAAAATATATTTTTTTCTAATCAACCTGTAATTCCTTCTGAAGTCTGTTGTCAGGAACCATAAGTGTGTCAAGTAACTTCAGTAGTTTGATTACGATTTAGAGTAAAAATAACTCATCCTTTACATCAAGCATGAGCTAATAATCAAATAGGAATCAGAAAAATTTCTTCCACTACTTAACCTGTTGTAATTGTTCCCAAGAGATACAAGAACCACAACAGCTACCAAGTTCAAGGAAAATATGTCATAATTAAGGGTTTTGAACAACTTTATTTGTTCTCATTGCAAATACACTGCATACTGGAAAGCTTCTGATATCCTTGCCCTCCTTTTTTCTCCTCAGATGTTTCAATACCTTATGCAGAAGCGGAAGCAGAATCTCTGGTCCTTTGGCCCCTTGAGCACTGTGCTGTATGATATCACAGAGATTGACTCCTGGGCTGAAGATCAGTCCTTCCTCGAGCTCATAGTATCCACCAAGAAGAGAGAGGTACTGTGCATTCTGTGTGCAGAGCATGGTGATTATAGAAGGAGAGGAATGATGAGTTTGAAGGTTCAAGCTCATCCTTCAATCCATACAGCAAGGACTTTGTACCGTGAGATGCAGAGGATATGTGAAGTATAGGGGTTTATATATGGTCTGGCTACATCTGATGCTTTATATACAGTTTCTTCTTAGGTGCGAAAATTGAAGGTTATTGAAAGAACTAGGTATGAACAAACTACAGGAAAGGATTTTCTCTCACCAGGCTCAAAGATACCCTAAGAACATGTAGAGTAGCTCTAGCAGGTATCTTCCTGTAACTGTGATACTGATACCTCTCACAATATCCCTGTGAGACAGGAATACATTCAGAAATCCTAAACTGGAGTGCACTTAAAACCACTCGTTGTTATTATTCCCTTCATTTAATGACTGATTATGACTCAAAACTAAGTGGGCAAATTATCTCTGCTGTAGGCTCAAAAGCTTGTAAAGGGATTAATAAGACTGAAATGGCAGAGTGTAATGCTGAGCTTTGACAGATCTCCCTAGGACTTTGAAGGTACACAACCCTATCAGTTGTAATGACCTTAAATAATCCTAACAGGACAGGAAATGAATCAGAAGACACTTCAATTACTGCAGTTCTGCCCATCCTTTATTATTTCCACCTATCAGAATTGTAGTCAAACCTTTGTAACAAAAGTTTGAGCTTCTGGAGAGCTTTGCTATGGAGCTGCTAGTCTATGGAGCTCTCATTTGCTCTCACATGAAATCTTATGAGTGAAACTTCTGTGAGTGGGGATACACATGGAAATCCAGGGAAAAGCAGTCCATTTCAAAAAACATAACAGGCTTAGGAGTTGTCCACTTTAGAAGACTAAACAATAATCCTAAAAAGAAAGCAGAATATTTGGCCTCTCTCTTATCCTAAAACATTCATATAGTGAATACAGAGTCAAGAATCCTAATTTCAGAAGAGGAGATGTTCCCAAATATCAAGAGATATAATGATTTATTGTCCAGAATGATCTTACATAAATGCTGCAATTTTTTCATGCATAACTAGTAATTCTTTTTTGCATTTTGCTATATTTGGCCCAAAATGTTTCCTGTCTCTCTAGAAGAATGCCGTGTGTAACCCCATCCCATCATCCCCTCCCAGTTCAATATTGGACTAGAGAAGCACCTTTAGCCCCCAGTCAGAAGCAGGTTCCTCTTATGTTAAGGGGAATGCATACACACATAGCTACTAATACATATTTTCTGATCCTGAGGTGATTGAAAAGTAAAAAAAAAATAGAAAGGAATTAAGCTATGGGAAGACTATAGTCAGCTTCAAACTTGTATTATCCCTTTGAAAATGAAATTTACTCTCCTATGCAAAGAATTCTAGAACACTGACTTCTACAGAAACCAGAACATCCATAGGTGGATTCTTTCTCACGCAGTTTGGATCCTTTGTGATATTTCATAGGCCATTTGAGAATTTTGTTAGGGTCATGTCCATTTATGGAAACATTCTCTGCACTTTGTGCACTCAGCAATTTTTGGCTGACTTAGAGGAAACAGGGCATTGTAGCAAGAGAAGAAAAACATCCAGAGTGCATTGAGAAGTTTTTCTTTAAAGTAACCCAGTCACAACAATTTGACTCACTTATTGCAGTGGTCCCCTAAACAATAGAAAGTAAGTCTAGAGATATTTAATACAGTGTGTGGCTCAAACTCATAAGTTGTAAAGTGCACCCATCTCTCCTGTTTATGCTCTGTCAGTCTTCTAATATAAGCTGAAGGCTTGATATAGGTGATTCAATTAATTATCACCCAGATAATAAGGCAGAAACTTAAATGGCAGTACTTTTACATGAGCCATAGAGCATCAGACAAGTACAAATATATTTTAGAAAAATGTTTCAGTTTTCTTATTTTAAAACATCTGATACTGAAACCTGTGTTGTTGTTCTAACAGGAATATTCTGTCATCCTCATTTCTGTTCCTACACAGAGAGCAAATTTATTCCAGTATCTAACATGCTTTTCTTGTACTTCCCACTGCTGCTCAACAGCTGCTCTCTGCAGGATATATTTCTTTTTTCCAAAGCTCTTTATTGTCAAACTGAGAAAAATCCAATGCCCACTAGAGCATTCCACTTTTGCAAAAATTAGTAATGCTGAATAGGGCAGATGAGAGTAGTTTGTTAACACTGTCTCAGGAAAGATTGTGAGTGCTGTTTATGAAACAATGCCCTTTCGGCAATTAATTCTTTCTTTCTCTCTTTCTCAGGCACGCCAGATCTTGGACCTAACACCTGTGAAGGAGCTGGTGAGCCTAAAGTGGAACATGTATGGTCGCCCCTATTTCTGTTTCCTGGCCTTATTCTACATCCTCTACATGGTCTGCTTCACCATGTGCTGCGTCTACCGGCCCCTGAAACCGCGAACAGGCAACAGAACCAACAGCAGGGACAACACAATCTACGTCCAGAAAATGCTTCAGGTACTGGGGCTGTAGGAGGCAGAGCCCCCATTGGGCAATTCCCATCTAACCTACTTAACTGGAAAGTCCAAGCCTTTCCCAGTCCCCAGATATTGCAGGTGTCCTCCTCCCCTCTTTCAGCCAGCTGACCTCTGTCTGGAAGGAATAGGAGGTGTGCTCTGTTCTCCATTGCTGGGGCTGGGCTGGTTCCTCTGGCATTGCCAGGTCTACTCATATTTATTATAAGTAACACTAGGCTTTCTTCTCCCCATCCTCCTTTAAAATTTACTTTCACTTTCTTTAAAATTAAATTTTAAATTATTCATTACAAATTATTAATTATAATTATTAATTATACATTATTAATTATATATTATTAATTTATTTTTTTCTTCAGGAATCCTATGTGGAATATGAGGATGAGCTAAGGCTGGTGGGGGAGCTGATCACAGTCATTGGAGCTGTAGTGATTTTGGTCCTCGAGGTAAGAGAAACAGCTATACAGTTTCAAGTTTCATCAAGGCGATTTTATTTACTAGACAAACATGGATTTGTGCTCACTACTTGGTAGGGCTTATTTGCTTAGCCTGAGTGCTTCAGCATAGTTGTATGGCAATAGGCACTGCCAACAGTATCTATTAGATGAGACAGAGACTGTAACAGTGTCCTAAGTAAGACTCCAGGTGCGGAAGAAGCAATTAGAAGGATTGGTTGCACTCTCAAGTCCTGTTTGCAGGGTAATCCACAGCTCCTGTTAGCACCATCCATGGTCCAGCTGACTCCCAGATGTTGCTTCACCCAGTACCCACAAATATTCTTGTGTTTAGGGGTGCTGGGTAAAGTGATTTCTGTGCATAAACAGAGAAATTTATATTTATTTGGAGATAAGTTACTCTATGGACTTGTAACAGGAGCCTTTCTCAACCACCTGCAACTTGATTTTACTATAATAGGAAATAGAAGATTGAAACTTTCGTGAGAAAACTCAAAAGATGATGACAGGAAGAACTGAAAATAAAACAGGTCTTGTAAGCAGCCTTCTGCCTGTATGGGGTGCATCAGGCACAGTGTAACCAGCTGGGTAAAGGAGGTGATTGTCCCCTCTCTGCTCTGCACTGGTGTGACCTCAGCTGGAGTGTGGTGTGCAGTTTCAGTTCTATGGTATGTTGCAGAAGGACAAGCCTTTTTTCCTGTGCTTAGTCAGGACTCTGGGGCTAAGGCTACCACTAACACAGTGTGAATTATAACAAACTGCTTTGATTCCCCAAGAAGGACTTTTTTGTCTTTGTTACTGAGGCACCTCTCTGTGACACATCTTTCAATCTGCTCAAGCATTCTTAGAACTTGCATTTTCAGCAATCTCTGTCTCATCCCAAGAAGGGCCCACCTGGCTCAACCATTCTGATTTTAAAGTAGCATAGAAATTAATCCATCAAATGAGATGTGGCTGACCCTAAGAACCTGTGAATATTGGTGGCTGCCATGACATTTAGTAGTATTATGGAAACTGTCTGAGTCCTTAAGTCAACAGGATATCTCTCTTAGATTCCAGACATCCTTAGAGTTGGAGCAGCAAAATACTTTGGACAAACAATCCTAGGAGGGCCTTTCCACATAATTGTGTAAGTACAGAACATATTAAGTCTAATAAATATATTGTCTATCATTTTCCCCACTGCTCTATTTTGCCAGATGAGTCACTTTCTCCATTTTTTTAGAGTTTGGATTTATTTCTCTTAATGTCTCGACTAATATTTCCTTTACTGAACCTTTTATTCGCTGTCTCTCTGTGTTTGCAGCATCACATATGCTTGCATGATCCTGGTGACCATGGTGATGCGTCTCACCAGCACCACCGGGGAGGTGGTGCCCATGTCCTTCGCCCTGGTGCTGGGATGGTGCAACGTCATGTACTTCGCACGGGGCTTCCAGATGCTCGGGCCCTTCACCATCATGATCCAGAAGGTGTGAGACACAAACAAACACGGGCTATCACGACACCCCTTTGCAGATAGGGAGAACTGTAAGAATAATTTTTTCCTCTCTCAGGACTATTTGCTTAATTTTGCATCAGTGTCAAATGGACAGGCTCTTTTCTGCACAGAGCGTTTTAGAACTTTCACATTCTCTCTTTAGTGCAAAGGTTTCCTTTAGTCCACTCACAGTCTTAGAATCTGGAAGAAGTTTTGCCTAGGGTGGCACTGTGGCTTGGTGGAACAGCTGGGCCTCATGGTGGCTCTGTCTTTGCTCTACAGATGATATTTGGAGATCTCATGCGCTTTTGCTGGCTGATGGCTGTGGTGATATTGGGCTTTGCATCAGGTGAGTCTACAAAGAGAAAATAATCATATGTTACCCCTGCCAACTGCTTTGGTGTGGATTAAGAGTGTGGGTTTTGATTTAATCTCTGATTGAGTTCTGAATAGCTGGAAAAACTGGTGATGATGTTTAGCTTCTACTTCTCTGAGCATGGTCACTTTCCCAGTATTGACTTCTGTTCTCAAACCATGAGTTTGGTTTTCAATTCTTGCTCTTTCCAGGGTAATAGACACTAGGATAATTCAGATAATTCCATACATTTTTAAGTCAATGTTTAAGAACATACTGCATTTATGATGTTTGTCTGTGGAAAATTTGATTAACACACATAGCTTTATTATATCCTTGAGGATGAAAAGATCACTACTTTGAGAAATAAGTAAATAAATAATCAAAGTAATTTGGGGTTATTTTATCATGGAGACCAGTGATTCTAATCAGGGGATTTGTCCTTGCATAGAAACATGAGCAGGTCTTGCCAAACCAATTTTTTTTTTTTGTCAGAATCTCTTACAGGATTCTGTTATTCTTCCTGGAATGTGATTCCTATTGTTAAACTATTTTTTTTCCTCCTGATTTCTCTCTTCCAGCTTTTTACATCATCTTCCAGACAGAGAACCCTGATAACCTTGGGCAGTTCTACAACTATCCCATGTCCTTGTTCACCACTTTTGAGCTGTTCCTCACTATCATTGATGGCCCTGCAAACTATGATGTGGACCTACCCTTTATGTACAGTGTGGTGTACTTTGCTTTTGCCATCATTGCCGCCCTCCTTATGCTCAACTTGTTAATTGCCATGATGGGTGACACCCACTGGAGAGTGGCCCACGAGCAGGATGAGCTCTGGAGAGCCCAGGTAATCTAGTTAATGTGGGCATTCCTACCTTATTTCAAATAGCAGCTAGAAGCCCATCAGCCTTTCTTGCCCATCCTGCGTCTCCCTGAGGGATGTTCGTTCCCTACACATGGAAGCTCTTGTTAAATAGAATTGATGTTGCATCTTTTTTTGGCAAATCACATTGCTGTGTAACTGAGAGTTAAGTTATAATTCTAGGGATTGAATGAGGGAGGATAGAACTCTAGGTAATGATTACAGGAAGGCCAGAAATGTCTTTCAATCCATTAAAAGAAGTTGGCTTGAGTATCTTGGTCAAAAGGCAGAGAAATTGAACCAGTTCTATAGCTAGTCCACAGGAAATCCATTTCCTATGCTTTTCTGTGAGAAAGCAGTCAGACAAATGGTTAAATGTAGTCATGTGGCCCCAGCGGCAAGTTCTGATGACAGCTAAAGTGGGTATAGATAATGTCCTCTTCTCTAGCTTGCAATTAATTACCCATATCATTTCCATGAGGTATAAAAGGAAAGAAATGGAACAGTGTTTTAAGACCACCGTTACTCCTTCGAAACATGTCACAGTTAGGCCTAAATTAGTGACTGCCTTATCTGAAATGGAATATAGACTCTATAATTTTTTTTTTTTTTTTCCTTAAGGAGCTGTAAGAGAGTGGGTCAGTGCTCACGAAATTAATATTTTTGAAAGAGAGTCTGATTTTTTTTTTTTTCCTAATTCATCTGAGTTTTTTTCTCACTCCAAAGGTTGTTGCTACTACTGTCATGTTGGAGCGGAAACTGCCCCGGTGCCTCTGGCCTCGCTCGGGGATCTGCGGGCGGGAGTTCGGGCTGGGGGACCGATGGTATCTCAGGTGAGTCCTCTCAGAGAGTGTGCATGTAAGGATACAACAAGAAAAACCCAGTGTATGGATGTTAATAAAGAGCCTTTCCAGTGGTCTTGGGAGTGTTTGAAGTGCTTACAAAATACAGACCCCAATCTCTTTTCTGTCTGTGACTAATGGGTAGACAAGCAGGCTCCCACTCAGAAAGCTCTGCTGTGCATTTCCTTGTGAAATCAGCTGATGCCTTCTCATCTAAGAGTCACATTGCACAGACCCCAGAAATTGCATGGGTTGTAAGACCTGAATATTCCTTTCAAACTTCTTATAATGAGTATCACTGAACTTCACTGCTGTGCTTGGTTGGCTGTCCCTGTCCCTTGGATACATGAAATGGCAGAGGCAGAATCAATCTATCAGGCAATGAGCTGCAATGAGCTGCCCTGTGAATGACTCAAAATCAGAACAGGAATAACTACAGTCTAAATTTCTTTCTCGAGTGAACCTAGTAAATATGTTATACTTTGCAATGATTGCATTGGCTGGCAAAGGCACAGGTCCAGGATTTCAGTTTAGGCACTGAACTAAATAACTGTCTATGGTCTAGATAACACTAAATTCATCATTATTTCTGATTTTAATCAATATTTATGCCAGGTGAGAAAAGAATTAACATTTGGGCATTTGCCTTTTCTAACTGTGCCATTTTTTGCTGATAAAGCCAGAAGGGGGAGTGGTGGCTGTATGAATCATAGAATCATAGACTCATAGAATATCCTGAGCTGGAAGGGACCCACAAGGATCATCAAAGCCCACTCCTGGCCCTGCACAGGGCTTTCTGTGGATTTGGAAGACAAACTGAGCCTTGTGGATTTTCAGATTTACTGGACAGAACAAGAAGATCTAAAGTGGTGCCAATATGCAACATTTTCAGTCCAAGGCATGGAATATAAAAATATATTGCTCAAGCAATGTTCCAGAAATTCACTGGAAATAATTGGGAATGCAAATTATTCACTGGATGCTGTGAGAAAAGAGTGTTGCTGTGATTTAGTTCTGTTAAATCACATGGGTGTTCATTATATATGTGTAGGATTGTAATTCAGAAGACAATCTGTAAGTAAGGTAGAGGATTAGTGAAAATCGAGCAGTTAAATAAAAGTTCAGCAAGAGATGAGTGATATCCCAAGGCTAGCAGCCACAGAGTATCAGAGGAGGAAAGTCAAGAACAGAGAAAATAAATTAATATATGCATATATACAAGGTCTGCCAATTGCTTACAGCTGGCAAAAGGAAAGGGCAAATCATGACTGGAAAATGAGTCAAAGGACAAGAAACCATGGGCAGACAAAGGTACTGAAGTCAGTGATGGGGGTGAAGGTCTAGGAGACAACTGTGCTAGCATCTCCTGGCATCCTGCCTATAATCAGTTTCCTATGCAGATTGTTCTGGAATGTCTCTGTCAGTAGGCCTGGTTTTTGGGGGGATTTTGTTGATAAGCTGGCACTCTTCAACTTAATTCAGTTTATATTTTCTAATCCTCTTCCAGAATTGAAGACAGGGTTGATCCCAACAAACACAAGATGATGCGTTACACAGAGGCATTTAAGGCTCAGGATAGGGATAACTATGACAAAGGCTCGGAAAAGCTGGAAACCAGCGGGGACACCCTGTGCAAGAAGGGACTCTCTGCTCTGTCACTGTCACGGAACACATCCAGAACCAGCTCTCACCGTGGCTGGGAGATCCTGAGGCGCAACACCTTCCGCCAGCTTTGTGGAGAGGTCGGTCCTGCCGTGGATGAGGAGGTCTATGATGTCTAAGAAGCCTCTACTTTCATTCCACAATATGTGAAGTGGCCCTTTCCCACGACAGTTGTCTTCTACAGCTGTTCATACACTCCCTGTCATGCCACACAAATCATCAGCCTTGGAGAACTCTGCTGGTGAAGATTTTGTGAGCAGTTCATGGCATCTGCGCTATGATAAAAGAATGCAATTTTATCTCTCCTACTTATAAGCGTCTCTGCAATTGCACTGATATTTGCACCGAGCTGGTGGGCTTGTTGAGCTCTGTAATGCAAATGATCAAAAGAAGCCTGCAATGGGATTTCATCCATTTACAACGAAGTGATCAGTAAGCCCTCTTCCAGACTGTTACATAGAGTATAATCTTCCCCCCGCAGTTTCACAAAATTGCAAGACTCTCATAGCAAAGAATGACTGAAGTTCTGATTTATGATTTGATACAGAACAGGAAAAAAACCCCGAACTCCCCCAAATCCCACAAACCCTGTAACTGATCTCAGGAATGAAGGTAGCTGTTGACACTGTGATGATTGAAAAGGACTGTAACTACTCAGCTGGCATTCAGGGCCTGACACATTTTGCCCTCTGAAGAAAGGCAGTCTCCACTAACTGCAGTTTCAACATTTCTGGCCTAGCAGGACTGTTTTGGTTTTGGTTTGGTTTGCTTGTTTGGATTTTTTTATTGGTGACGGATGTTTTTGTTTGTTTGTTTTAATTTTTTGTCACATGAATGCACTTTAAACTTTTGAAAAGAAGTGATTGCTATTCCTGGGAGGATTCTAAAGTGGGAACTTCTTTTCCAATTGAGAGAGTGTATGACCTGGTTAGGTGACTCAGCAGTGTGAAATTCCAGCAGAGATATTTATCTCCTAAGTAAGCTAAAGCTGGTCTTTTGTTTTTTGTAGAAGAATAGGTTTCTGAACCATAGTTCCCTTACTTATAACTGAGCCATCAAGGTTGAGTAGTGAGCTGGTATTTGACATGGAAAGAAATGGTGAGGAGATGTTGGATAGATGAATAAGAGCTATTGCAGAGACAGTTCAGGAACTGGTGCTCTCTCTCTCTCTCTCTTTGTCTCTCTCTGAAAGTCTAAAACTATCCAATGAACAACATCCACACTGTTTCCTTCCAGGCATGACACTGTGCCAGTCAGTCAGTTTATTATCTTCCTCAGGCCACTTTAAGAAAAATGAAGAAATGTTCAGAGAAATGGACAGTCATTTCAGGGGTTTTTTTGTATTCTCAGGAGAGTGGAGTTTCATTCCAGTAGCAGAAATTAAACAGAAAGCAATCCATGGTCTTAACATTTCCTTCCAATGGTACTAGTAACAGCAACTTTGTTCTTTAAGAAATTAAAGACTATTTTCTAGCACTAGACATTGAGCCAAATCACCCTGTGATAATCAAAGCACACAATGAAAAAGCTGAACCCAGTGGATTTCTGATTGTATTGAAATATCACTGCAAACCTCTTCTACACCTTCTCACTTGCAGGTGCTGTAAATGAGTATCATGACCTTTGCAATCGTGTGTATTTATTTAAATGTCCACTTTCTCTTACTTGAATGCCTTTTTTTTGTTTGTGCTTCAATGGGAGACAGACAGAAGGCTGTCACTCTGGAATTCATCTGTGTGCTTTTGTGTTGACTGATGTTACTGAATTGAAGGTGTTGCACTGAAGTGCTGTCAGTCCTTCCCAAAACCTTTGGCCTTTATTCTGGTGATCTATGGAAATGGGAGCAATGTGGTACATTGACCAGAACTGTGAAATGTTGCTCTGATTGTAGATTAATTTTATTTCATAGTGAATAGGCAATAGCAAGGAGGGGAGAACTAATGATTTCCAGATCCTATCCCTGGGCCCAAATATAGTAGAACTTTTACTAGTTTGAATACCACTGAAATACAATTACGATGGAACCACATACTGTCATTTCTACAAAAGAACTCCCCCTTGTGATATAATAAATAATAATAATAATAATAATAATAATGGTAGTTTGAAGTACAAGCTGTGTAAATCCTGGTTCTGATTTAGCATTCTTTTTCATTGCTATAAACATTGAGAAATTTGATCTTAGAAATTAAAACAAGACTTTGACATGGCAGGAGGCAGAATATAACTCAGTCACCAGTCCTAGGCCTTTTTTTTTGATTTTGGTGTCTGCTCTCCAGTGCCTTCTTTCATAAAATTGCATCCTGTAATACTTAGCTTTCAAACTTCCTGTACAGAACCCCCAAAACAACAGCATCAGAACTGTGTGATTGATTTTCTGACTTTAGAGTTGCCCAATGGAAACAGGATAGAGAATCATAGAATCACAGAAGGAAGGGACCTTTAAAGGTCATGTAGCCCAGAAACTGAGCAGGCACATCTCCAACTCGATCAGGTTGCTCAAAGCCCTGTCCAACCAGACCTTTAATGTTTCCAGAGATGGTGCATCCATCACCTCTCTGGAAAACCTGTTCCACTATTTCACCACCTTCATTGTAAAAAAATTTCTTACTGCCTTCTATTGGAATTTGACATCCAGTTTCCTAAAATGACTTGCATATTTAAAAAACCAAAATCTTGGAAAAAGGCCTCATGCAAAATGGGGCAGAATATTTTACCAATAGTAAATTGATTCCCCGGTCTTTTGTTGATGATCAATGATGAAGACCATTTTTAGAATTCTTTTATTTATCTGTAGGATAAAAGGCTACAGGAGAAATCTAGAGATGTGGAAATTCAGTAGATGTAATGGGCACACCAGTTGTTGGAAACATTAAATTTTATATGTAAATGTGGAATACTTACCCTCTTTCATTTGGACACACATACATGAAGTGCACCTGTGTGAATCTCAGGTGATGAAGTAATAGGAGGCACTGGAATAACCTTTGAGCTATTTCAATGCAATCTGGCTCTAACTCAGCAACAGCAGTGAAACACTTTAACTCTAATATTCTGCATGAATGTGCTGCTTTAAGATTTGCTTCAAGTTTTGTGCTTTTTGATGTAGTTATATCCTTAAATTCTGAAACAGTATTGCTGCTCCTTGCTGTTGCAAGGTGTCCTTCCTCTCCCTCCTAACAACATTGCAATGATTTCAAAGCAGACATTCCTCTCCTTCCTGAAAGTGCTAACCTCAAACTGTCTTCTATGTTACTGAAGTTTATGATAATATGATGAGAATGAATGTTTTGATCCACTTGCTTGTAGTTAAACGAGATCTATTTTGCTGACAATAAAAATATGGAGTGTCTTGACTGCTTCTTTGTGTCTAAAATAACTATCAAGAGCCAATTTTTGTGTTTGCTTCTCTAGCAGCATTAATAGACATTACCTGACAAATTGTTTGCATTGTCACACATGGGTCCACACTAAAAATCTGTTGTTCCACAGCAATCCACTTCAGGTATTTCTTTATACAAAGTTTGTATAAAGTTCCAAATACTGATTTGTGGTTCACACTATGAACTGTGAAGGCCCTGTTTTTTAAAGTCATTGAGACTTTAGTGAAAATTGCAGGACAGTTCTCTCTTCAGAGAAGTTGTGTTTTCATGTTCGTGGAATGATGTATGTTGGACAGCGAGGCAACTGTCCTTGCTATAGCTGCTTGCAATAAAATGCAGATATATATGGAGTTTTCTCAGTAAGGCACATGCAAAACAGATACAGATAGTTCAGTTTTATAATGTGCCAGTGTATAGTCATGGTTCACTGAATTTGATGTTTACACCACTCCTTAAATTATTACTATGATTCAGGTTGGTTTTTTTTTAAAGCTTCCTAAAAGGGAATGAACCAATTCAACAAATACTTGGTTCATAGAGGATTAGGGTAATACTTAGAGCCATTAACTATTGATTTTAAGAATAAGGTTTTATCTCTGAAATTACAGCATTTAAATCAAGCTCTCAACTGTGCAATGAGAACACTCTGGCAAGAGTTGTGTCCTGCCTTGAGAATTCTGCAATCCAAGGCAAGAAACTAGTGAAGATGTAAGCAAGCATCTCTGAGATTAGCCATACGAAAACCCTCTGGTCTTGCTACTGTTTTATGCTCAGTTGATAATTGCAAATTGTTTCCTCTCTGCTGCTCCAAAAGAAGCACGCTCTACCATCAACCCTCTGCATACATGAAAACCTTGTCCTTAGAACACCTTCCTACACATTAATCAGATGCATTGGTTGGCTGAAGTTTTTCTTTTATTGCAAGGAATTAACTGAGACTGTATGATGGGAAGAATCAGGGCTAGGAAAGAAAACACTGCTCTGTGAGATCAACCAGCGTATAGTACCAGAATAAATGATCCTTTAAAATCTCTGAGAAGTTTTAAATTAATTTAAAATTTTAATATAAAACATCAATAAGTTCAAGCTTCCAGGGGAACAATATCTGCAACACATACTAATCAACCCTTTTATTGGTGTGGTCAAGCTGCTCTGACAGCCACTTGGCAACACCATAGTATGCAATGTTCTGTCTGGGTCATGGATGGAAAACTGAGGAGAAAGTGCTTGCTTATTAGAATTCCCAAGGACATAGCAGGGCAAACAATTAATTTCTTTGCATTTTAACTGAAAGATAATAAAAATGACAAGAGTAGGTTTTAAAGAGGCACAAGGCAGGTGCAGCTGCATCTATGCTCCTTCTGCACATGGATGTCCATAGTGCTTCCTTGTATTATCTTTTATGGCAGACATGAAACAGAATCCAATGGATTCAGATAAGAGTTAGGTCTTTTTTCAAGCTTATAGTCCTGTTAATTTGCTTGGTCTCCTGGGTGAAGTGCCCTGGACTGTTAAAGCAATAGAGACTGGCTCATTCTAACATAATACTCTGGAAATACTGCTGAGATGCTTGAGAATGCTGGCATGCTTTTTCCTCCTGTGTCTTAGGTTTGGGATGGGCCTCACCCACTCCCACTGGTAAGACTGTATGATATTCCACATATGAAATAACCAGGAATGGATCATAAATGTCAATGTGCAAAAGGTCAGCTTCATAGCGTTGTGTCAACAGCTGGCGCTGGCTGTGGACAGCCTGCACACGCATATCAGGGTATCAATCTCCATTCTAAAGCAACTGACCTTTAACAAATACTGACCTCACTGAGGTGGGGCTGGTGGAAGGAGTGGCTCACCCAATAGCAGATGGTGATCCTAGCTGCTCTCCTGGGCTTAGAGCATAAGAGTTTCAACAGACTCAGGGTCTGGTGGAACCCATGCTGAAAGAAGACATGTAGTCAGTCCAGGTTTTTTGGTTGTGCTAAGATCTTTAGCCACCACCTTTTCACAACCAGCCTCAATGCTCTCCTCCTATTCTCTGTGAAGGGCAAGGATAGGATATTTTGAAATGCTTTCTATATGTTGTACCAATGCATTTCCACCTCTTCTTCACTTCAAACGGGAGTTGCCATTTATGCATTGGTTCAATATTTTTCCTTCAAGATTATTTGATGTATAGCATTGACCACTGTTCAGGTAAAGCAAGAATCATTGAAAGTGATTTTTGAGCATTTTAAAGATGACTTTCCAGTACCAGTATTTGGTGAACAGGATGCTGGGAGAATCTGAAGGAGCGTTGCCTTGGCAAACTATAAAAGCAGCCACCATGGTGCTTCTTGACACATGAACACAAATGAGCTAATGTCAGAACTACCTCCTCATAATACAAAATAGGTGACCTATTTAAAGCCAAATATATATGAATTCTGAAAACTGAGGGCATTTTTGAACCACAGCACAACTGACCACTAATAAAAGGAAAAGGGTAAAGTGGTATAGTCAGGAACTCAGTATCTTCTTGGAAAGATCTATTCTAAAACCTTACCTCTCCAGTACTTTCCAAAGATTTTAGTCCAAAGATTCAGGCATATAATTGAATGTTAAGTTAATAAAGTCTTTATACTTAATTGTGCCTGCTAATGAGCCACCATCTTTCCTATTGACTGGTAAGAAGATATTGCTAATTAAATAGATCCTTTCGTTTACAACACTTGTGTCTGTGTTGCTGGTCGTAAGTAGTTCTGACAGCTCTTTTGATGATCTGGGCTATGCAATTCTTTGTCTAGATGTATATTTGTCTTCATATTTTAAATACCTCTGTATATGGATTTTCTTTAGTAGGAAGGAAGGAAGGAAGAAGTTTTCTGTTTCTTTCATTATCTTTCTTCACTACTTCAGCAGCTCCTGCCCTAAACACTTTCATATAGTTCTTTGAGTATGGGATAACCTGCCAATTTTTCTTTTGAATCTCCTTAGTTTGGGGCCACTCCCTGACAGGAAAAGATAGAATCAAAACTTTTCCTAGTTTTATTATATGATAGACTTGCATGCTGCTTTTGGGGGTTTTGCAACTCTACAACAAGCATGTTCCCTTCTCAGCATCACATTTCAACCTAACATAGAAACTAATGTTCATAGCTGGTTAGAAAATGAGACTTTAAAGAAAGATATTTTCCTGGGGCTAAAATACAGAAAAAAATCTCAGACTTGTGAGATATCCCTCATAGCTTACAATTCAAAGAAGCCTAGAATTTGCTTGTCTGGGCAGCAACTCCACTCATGCCCTGAGCTCTGTGCAAAAGGTATGAAAACTAGTATAGTCAGTATGGACCCATAACAAAAAGTAAAGGAATCCAATTAAAACCCCTTGAAATTAAGACAGACATAACTGCACCTGCTGTGGTGTGGATTGTGTATAGTAATATACTAAAATGGTGATGCCCATGAGAACAAAGGCATAATATTTTTTTTTCCCACAGCAATGGAAAAAAGCTGCATGTCCCTCCTTTAATGGAATTGTCATTCCAAGTGACATTGCTGAAGGTCAGAAATGAGGCAGATCACCAATTCACAATAGAGTTTTCCTTATCAACTTTGCAGACTCCTAACCACTGAAATCCATTTAAAGGTCTGTGTATATACCATCACTTTTTCAAGACACCTATACCCAAGGTCTCTTCTGTTTATGCAAAGCATACTTGCTTTTTTTAACTCAGAAGCTGCAGGGTTTTACTCCTGAACTTAAGTTCATGGTGAAACAAAATGCTACATTATTATTAGAATCTTTGTTTTCAGTGGTAATTGCATAGCAGATTCAAAAGCATTTTGAGAACTACAGAGTTCAAACTCACAGAAAAGGTCAGACAATTTCCAGAGTATTTTCTCTAGGCATGCATGAAGAGTATGAAAACAAGATACAGAAGCATGTGAAATAAGTGGGTACTTAAGGAAGTTTGTGTTAAATAAATTTTCCAGGATTTCACATTATTTCATTAGACATCTGCCCTGAGTTTGGAAATTTTGGAGCTGGACTCTTGTTTCATTAGCTGTGCCAGCTAATTTGGGGATTTCTTCCACACTATCCTCTGTTGTCATTTAGCTATCTAGGCTTCCTGCACAATAATATGTGAGAAAATTAATTTAATATGCTGGTTTCGATTGGGATAGTTTCCTTCACAACAGCTTGTACGGTGGTGTGTTTTAAAAGTGTGACTAAAAGAGTGTTGACAACACAGGGATGTCCTGATTGTTGCTGAGCAATGCTTGTACAGTGTCAAGGCCTTTTTTTCTTCTCACAATGCCCCACCGGCAAGGAGGCTGGGGGTGCACAAGAAGCTGGGCAGGGACACAGCTGGGACAGCTGATCCCAGCTGATGAAAAGGGTATTCCATACAATATGAGGTTGTGCTCAGCAATAAAAGCTAGGGGAAGAAGTGGGAAAAGGGGCAGACATTTGTCTTTCCAAAAACACCCTGTTACATGTGGTTGGCATATTTCTATTCGTTTTGGTCACATCAAACACACACCCAACACACACAGAAGTGAGAATTGCTTGTTTGTAACCACTGAGCATTTTCTTCACTTGCCAACTTCAGTATGCACACAAGTAACCCTTCTCTGTTTGCATTTGCCACCTACATGCATATTTTACCTTTGAGACCTGGGGAAAACCCTGTGACACAAAAAAATAGTCAGCAATGGTGAGAGTCCTGTTTGACTAGTTCGACATGCCAATAAATAAAACAAAATCTAGCAAGGACAGGAGAGTTTAAAAAAGTGATTAAAAGGAAAGCAAATGCATTAAAAAAATCCAGAAGTGACTAACCACTGTTTAACTCTTCTTTTAAACAAGTGATGTTTAATCCATGATTTTGGCATTAAAAATGTAGAAGAAAAGAAAAATGTTAAAGCTTTTTAGTATGGAATACTAAATTTCCTTAAAGTTTCACGATATAGAACATAAAGGTACAAGAGAAGAAATTACTTAGTTTTCAAAGACTACGAGTTTAGTCCAACTTTTGTTTCCTTGTTGCCATATGAGCCCAAAAACAGATAGTGAGGGAAGCCCATGGACAGAACTGAGAATCTTCTGTCTTGCCATCTTTTTCCTGTGTTTAGGAGGAGATACAGAGCATGGGTAGAATAAGTTACAATCTGTTTTGTTTGACACAGTCTCTGTGAAGAGAGAACTAGGTCCTTATGGGCATGAAATACTTGAGGTTGGAGGGGACATCAGGAAGTTATTTTGCCCATGTTCCTGTTCAAAGCGAGGTCTCCTGTGAGGTCTGACAAGATTGCTCTGGGATTTCTCCAACCTGATCTTGGAAGCTTCTGAAAGCTTGAAAGAAACTGTGCAAGCCCTCCAAAATCTCTTCTAATTTTGAACAGTCCTCATAAAAATTAAAAACCTTTTCCTTACATCCAGTTGGAACCCCTCTTGTTCTAACTTTGTCACTTGACTTCCCACCATGCATGGCTGAGTATGTTGTCTGCAGATATAACACTGTGCTGAACATCCATAGGCAAATTAAAGCAGTGAGAACCTCACTAAAAATAAGTACTTTTCCAAATGGTTTGAAGAATGTTCAGGAGTTTTCCACATTTTACTCAGTGCAGAAAGCATGAACATAGGCAATGCAGTTATTGTGGCTTCCTACTAACTCGATTTTACAGGGTATGTGGAACAGAGCCCATGATGACTTCAGATCCTGTTAATGGAGATGGTTTTACAGGGGAAAACACCACACACTGCTGTAATAAATATTTCTTAACAATGGACAGGAAGGTGCCCAGGTCCTGTTACACTTGAAGCTGAAAAAGAACATGAAACTGATATTATGCCGTGTAGCTCTGCTGGAGAATGTAAAAAGAAGTATTCTATGGCAGTTTACAAAGGGAGCAATGGAAATGTTGGTGATCCATCATGTTGGGAGCAAAACCCTTTCTGCTTTATCCATGCAGATGCCAGGAAGATCTCCAATATAACATCAAAGTTACACTATGCTTATATTTAATTGACAGGAAATCTTGTCAGATCAATTCCTAAGTATCACTCAAAATAAAAACAAAAACAAAACCAAAAACAACCCCAACAAAACCACACAAAAACAAAACCAAAAAAAACCCAGAGGAATTTAAAAAATGTGAGGAAAATAATATTAGGAAAATGTTTTATCCGGGTCTGAAAATAGTACTAAATAATTTGCCCATTCTTCTGGCTGAATCATTTGCAGAGGTGTTGTCTAATACTGAAGACTCCTTTTGATCTTGTGTTTCTGCCCATGAGACAACCTGATCTCCATCATTCTTCAACAAGACATGCAGGCAACTAATCTGCCAAAATCTGGCAGCATGGATTTTTAAAGTATTTTAAACCTGGAGGGATTCTTAGATTCCCCTGGAAATCTCATGTGCAAAGCATGATTGTGTAGGTATATTCTTGGGTTGTGTTAAAGGCCTTCACTTGGGGAGGTGCAGTGCTACAGCTCTTACTTTCCATCTCCTGTTTGAATTTGAAGTTATATTTTCTAGACTGGCACATAACTGAGCAGCTCTCAATTATTTAAAGCTTTTCTACTTAAAAAATTCCTTTGTGACTCTCTCTCAAAACATTATGATAAAGAGGTCAGATGCTGGGCTCTAACATTACCCTAACTCTCCATTATGTCAGCTCAGTAAGTCAAAACATTTGCCTCTAGAAATTGGGAACTTATCCAAAATTTTGTTTGCCAAGTCTCATAATTTTATTATATTTTTACATTTCAGCCAACTAGAAAAGTGTTTGAAAAAAACCCTCAACACAGAATTATGAGAAAGAAAGTAGTCAGAAATAACTTTTAGCAAATAAATAAGGAGCATTTTTATCATCAAAACATCACAAAGTTGTCAGACACTCCTCCATTTCATTTTTGTTCACTTAGTAAAAATGCAGTTTAAAATTGGGCCCCGTGGTGTAGTTGCTTCATTCAGGCACTGCTATATTTGAAAACTACCTTGTACTCTGGAGTTATAATATTACCTGGGTATTTTCAGAAGGCTTTGTAAATGTGAAACTGGAAATGCAATAATTTCAATTGTACAGGAAATTTTTCTGCCAAGCTCAAATCTACACTTGAGAAGACAAATTTGAGACAATCAAGAAATTATTTTCCAATCTAGTTCATTTCAGTGCATTTCATCAAGGTTGTTTTATGAAGTTGAAGTTAAACCTAAGCAAACTTTTTGATGTTATATTTTTCTAAAATCTGTAAAGAAATGTCAAAAAAGTAGACTCCTGAAAATCTCAAGATAAGTCACTTTGGCCAGGAATTTTGATATCATTCAGGAAGTCTGCAAGACTGGGCAATTAATCTCCATGCCTTGAGCCTAGAAATTGGGCTCTAAATTGGAGAGTTAGGTGCAAGACAGCAGAAACGCAATTTTTAACTGTAAGAGGACAACTGTAGGTCCAGAGAATTGTCTGACTAGAACAACCAGAAGTTCTCCCTTCCATCTTTCTATTTTCTTGCATTCCACATTTCCAATAAATGTGCTGCTTCATGTGGAGAAGATAAAGGGAAGGAAAAGAAATAATGATCAGACTGGAAACAGAGATATAGAAGACAGACAGAAATAAATGAGACAAAAATGAGGAAAGTGAGCCCCCAAAAGTTTATGTCGTGTCTGTATTATATGCCAACATGAAAATAAGGAAAGGTTTCTGTACCAGCATCACAGGTGGTGAATGCTCCCTCTAAAACAGCTTGAACACAGTTTGCACAGTGCAGGTGATCACAGACCTGCAGGGAGTGATAAATTTTTACACTGAACATGAAAGTATTGCCTCAGTTTTCCATCTTTCATTGCGTACTCATGGGATGTATGAGTTTGGTAACACATACCTAAAATGGGTAAAACATCACAGTCTGAGAAAGAACAAAGGAAAGGCTCCATGTTCCACAGTCCATTCTGCCTTAATCTTGCCTTGAACAAGTGGAGTGTGTCGTGGATAGGGAGTTGTATTAGCCTTGGAGGAGTCATGAGCTTCACGGGATATTTATGCATGAGCAAATGAAGGTCTGTTCCACATCAGTGGCTGAACTGTCACTGGAATGGTGATGAAGGACTTGAGTTCATTCAGCCTTGGCTTGACTATCTCAAAAAGGGAAACAACTTCTGTAGACATGCCAACAGAGTGAGGATGAGCTCCTGCCACAGAACAACAGAGCATTGCTAACTCCCAACATTCATTATTTCTCATCAAAGCAATGAAGAACATCTGAAATATTTTCTCTATTAGCTGAAAGGACAGCTTGGAGAAATCTGTTTAGAGTTCCCTAAGCTTGCTCCAGAGCTGTGTGCATGATTTATTTTTCATTTGAGAAAGCACAAGAATCATTCCATCTGAATATGTGGTTTCAATTATTCCCGTTCTTCTAGTGCTATGTAGCTTCATCTTTGCCAATTTTCCTTTCCAGAAACTATTTCTTCTTCTGTTTGTCAGACAATACACAAGACAATAGACATTGTTTCACATTGTCTATTGTCTAATGGAACAATGCTGGGGGCTTCCAGACATTATCAAAAGTACCCAGTGCTTAGAAAATAAAGGCACTCCTTACTCTTTCAAGCTACAACTCAATATAAATAGGTGGAAAAGAAAGGAAAGGATCAATGATTTGTAAGGTCCAACATTTCTCATATTTACTAGAATATGCAATGAATTAATTTACTAGAATATGAATACTAGGAGTTCAAATTATTTTCATTACTATATACTGAAATTCTGGCACAGCAGAGATCCAAGTGAATGGGATTAAGAGACATTCTGAATTTTCCTTTTGTGGCTGAGTTTTTCCTGATCAGCATCCTTGGCCAGCCCATGGCTGAATCTCATTATTCTCTCCCAGCTCAGAGCCTGCCAGTACATATGTGAGAAAGAGATGTTTCCCAGAGACATGCAGCAAATGTGACAGGGAGCCCTAAAATATTGTGGCATGAGGATAGATCCAATACATTGCACACATCAGATTGTGCCAGGCCTTTTTCTTTTTGTTTTCTGCTTAAGGCATAAGTAGAAGAAAACAACAGTCCTCAGTAACTGGTCTGCCAGACACAGTGTGAAATATTGCCTTGCCTTAACCTTAAAAAGTCTTAAAAATAAAAGAAGAAGATAGCAGAGGATCAGAGGGGTTAAAGGCAGATACATCATTTGTGTTTCTCCCTATGAACTCAGTGACTCCAAAGAATGCAGAGATGGAAAACATCCTGCACAAGCTGAGGAAGGTAGAAGGAAAAAAATAGCTCTGATTTCTCATGACAGACAGAGAAGTGGCCATGAGGACATGGAATGAAACAGGAAAATGCAAGGTAGAAAAGCTATTGATCATTGATGGGGGCACAATGACTCCTAGCTATTCCCACAGTGGTTACTTGGGACAGCAATTTCCTTACAGAAGATTAGAAAAATAAATGTCATCCTCTAAATAACATATAAAGGACTCTGAGCTTTGGCCTCATTCATATCTGTGTGCCTGTCACTTTGTGAATATTCATGTGTGCACACTCGTGTGTATGAATGCACTTTCAGCTTCTGTAATAATATTTTCCTTTCAGTACTTATGAAAGGTGAATATCAGTCTGGTGGCAGCCCTTTAGGGATACCTTTATATCTTGATGATGCATTTAGCTGAGTGGTGTCAGATTAAAAGCCTTTTTTCATAATAGCTGCCTAATTTACTTCATAAACTGTCAAATTATAGTTGACATTTCCAGTGCCTGTTCATGTTGGGCCATGTTAGTATTCAGATCTCCCTACTTCAAAGAGAAACAACATATGAATCAAGCTTCTACTCTGAGGAAAATATGAATGCTGCAGAATAATAATGAATAAGTTGAACTGGAGAAAAAAAGAGGAGAAATTAAATGCATTTAGTAAATTCAATAAATTAGGACTCAGAACTGCAAAGTTAACTTTGAAGTTAAGTGTGGGAAGAAAAAGAATAAAATTTGTGTGTGTGTATATATATATATATATGTGGCTGCTGATTCTGCTCAGCTATTTACAGGGGTAATAGAAGAATGGAATAGAGAAGAAATTGAGTTTACATTTCTCCCTATTTCTGTCTTTCATACCTTTGATAGAAGTTGCTTTGTAAATGTAAAACATCCTGAAAACATTGAACTTTTTCTCTTAACACACAACTCTTCTGCAGCATCTGTCTCTAAAAGGACAATTGGTACAGAATTGGTATTTTAGGCAACAGATGAAGCTCATCAGAAGTCCTGTACTATAGAGCTCCTATTCCCTGGCTGTTCTGCTAAAAGCTTTCCTTAATAAGTGGAAGCATATGCAGATGTACAATGCTGGACATATGCTCCCAATTTGTGATTGCATCTTGGTCTGTAAGACCTAATCATGTGGTCAGTTCAGCTGAAAACTTTCATCTTGTTTGGTTTCAGGACTGTGCAATATATAACAGGGTTTCATCTAGTTTCCTGTCAATTTATCTTGGCTGTTGAGTTGTCATTAACATTTTACATTTCTATATCCTTAACCATGCAAAGATGTCAAAACTCTTGACATATCCTATGGAGTAGGACATAATTATTCATGCTAGCAATAGTCAAATTCAAGGAGTTGAAATGAAGAGTCATTTAAAATTCCCATAGTTTAGAGGGAGCTTACTTTCAAATCAGGCACACAAGAGTTGAAGACCCTTGAGTGTTCAAACTAAATACTGTCCAAAATTGCCCAAGAAAATTCTACTGGACCTCAGAGACAGTGGCACTTCCCTTTATTCTTACATGTTCCAACCACAGAACTCTCTTCCCATCATGACCTTCTATAGCAATGTCCTGTGGTCCAGTTTTACTGAGATTTTTAATTTGGCTCTTTGTGGAGAGTTAGCTGATCTAGAATACGACTGACTGGCACACCCATTAGAAATGAGCATTTCCTGTACCACAGCATCTGACTGAATGCAGAAATTTGACATTTTCCAGGAGCAGCAGGTAGGGTTAAGTTGTTTAGAGGCAATTTTCCATGTTGACAATGCTCCCTTCAGTCCACAAATGTCCAAATAGTTTACAACTGCTTCTTTCTCAAGATTGTTTTTCCCATTGGACATACAAGCCACCAGCAGTGGTGTTGTTTCTCATCCAGACAGCAACTCTATTTGCATGGAATCCTCAAGCAATGTGCCCTCTATTGTTTTCTATAGCCTGATCTTAAGTTTTAATAATAGCAAAATTACAGACACCACTGATAGCTATCATCTTCCAGATACATGAGGCAAATGATGCTAATGATGCATAGCTAAGTGAATAAATTTCTCTATTTAGAGCAGTGGTGTCCTAACAATGTGCTCAAGGGGGTCTGTTTCCTCCAACAGACCCTTTGTATTTGCCTTGTCTAAAGGCTCTTTGTTCAGGAGGGTGTTGCAACTGAAGAACACATTAAAATGCTTTTCCTTCATTCCTTATATACAGGTGATGTCAGTGATTGTTAATATTGTTATATTTAGAGCTTGTTTTCAAGCTGAGAGGTATGTTAGTCTTTTCTTTTGTTAGTGCAGAGAGGTGAAAGAGTCAGTGGTGCTAAATTATATGTACTGTGTGCCAGGAAGGGTCATGGAGGTTGATTCCTCTCTGTAACTAAACTGTACCACCATATAGTCCTGTTCACAAACTTACCAAACTTTAAATTAACCACACAAAAGTAACAAATAAAGAAATCTCATAAACAAGTGCAGGATCATGAAAAACATACAAACAATGGCAACAGAAACCAGGCATATTTCTGTACATGAGCCCATCTGCTTGATTCCAACTAAAACTGCTCTGGTAATTTCTGACATCAGGCAGTGGATTTCCCATAACTTTCATCATGTAAGTGTTAGGCAACTGCTCAATGTCAGGTTTTCTCAATGGTCCATAGTGGGAGACTGCTCCAGGCAGGAATTCAGCCTGCTTGGGGTGCCTCTCTCAGTTACAGTGTGAACTTGTTGGCTCTTTGACTAGTGACACACGGGTGTCTGCCGCTTCTACTGCATGCCTGCCCCTGCAGTGTTATGCCTCAAGGAAATTTAGCAGGATGCCTCTGTGATAAGATACTTCTTACTTTTTAAACATGCATGTGTGACTAGTTTAAATTAAGAATGACTGCAGGTTAGTGATTGTTACGACCTCTGAAAGCAGAAATAGTTAGAGGTGCACATTTTGACTTTGATTTCTCTTCAAGTAGCCTACTTTTTAACAGCAATTTCATCCACTTGGGAACTTTTTCTATATTATGGTAAAGCTGCATTTGAATCAGAACTACAACAGCACTGAGATACTACATAAAACTTAACATTCCATGGTTTCCTTTCAATTTCCCTTTAAGGGAGGTTTATCGTCCTTCCCCTTTTTAAATGGAAGAACAATGCATCTGAACAGGTGACATCTTTGAGATTCCAGTGAAAGTGTTCATTTATTTCATATTTGCTCTTCAGATAAATTGTAGTTACAGAAAACAAAAGGAATTCAACCCTATTGCTTGCCTCAGTATCACTTTGGAGATCTGCCATCTGCTTTGACCTCAGTAGCCTCATTTGCAGTATGAACTGAATGCTTCCAGATCTCAGCATTAGGGCTGCTTTTCAATCAGAAATCCAGAAGGGATTTTCAACATGTCAAGCACACTTACTGGAAACTGCTGGACCTGTGGTAGCTCAGTTTAAACTCAGAATATTATTCCACAAGTATGAGGGTATTATTTACTGTAAGTAACCCCCTTCCAAAGGAGATCAAAATTTCTAATACTTTACAAACCACCTCCCTAAAGACTAAATGAGAGACTGTAGTTACATTGATTTTCAGGATTATTTCCTCTTAATATTCTTGGTTTGTTTGTTGTGTCTTTCCTTTTCCTTTTCCTTTTCCTTTTCCTTTTCCTTTTCCTTTTCCCTTTCCCCTCCCTCTTCCTCTCCCTCTCCCTCTCCCTCCTCCTCCTCCTCCTCCTCCTCCTCCTCCTCCTCCTCCTTTTTTTCTTTTCCTTTTCCTTTTCCTTTTCCTTTTCCTCACAATTTTGGAGTTCTTTTACTTCTGATTTTTTTCTGTCCTGTGTTTTCAGTTCTGATTACTCACTAAGTATTTTCCCCTTTCTGAAGGTCTTTTGCTTTCTTTCTTCCATCAAAATCCCTCCATTACCCCTGTATTTTGCATTATCTCAACTTTCTTTCCTTATCCTCAATTGACTATGAGAATGCTACTTTAGGTTGCTCTCCCCATCTTCTACTTCACAAAACAGCAGGAGTTGCTTACATGAGGTATTTGCTATTCCCATGCTTTAAAATGTCAGCAAGTATCTCAGGGAGGAGATCCATTATTATATAATTTTGAAAACCACCACAACTGAGTATATTTAATTGCTTTCATATCTGTCATACTTTACAAGGTTTTATTTTATAGGACGAAGAACATGAAGCAATATTTCTTGCCTCTTAGACATCAGGTTAAATTTCTAAAATCACACTTATTGTTGGAGCTAGACATTTTTTAATTATCAAATTAAAAGGTTGAGTCAGAGATAGTTCTACCAAAGAATAGATCATAAGTAAGAAGTTCTGTGTATGCTCCATATTTAGGGTTCACCTCCCAAAGCTGAACTGCACTTGAAAATGTCTGAACAGGAAAATCATAAAATCAGTATCCTCAAATCTTGCTAAAAGGGTCTGGTAAGAGTTCCACAAAGATGACCAGAGAGATGGAGCACCTCTTCTACAAAGATGGGTTGAGAAAGGTGGGGTTGTTCATCACGGAGAAAAGAAAGCTCCAGGGAGACCTCATTACAGCTTTTTTGTACTTAAAGCCTATTAAAAAAACATGAGTCACCTTCTACACAGGCAGATAATGACAGGACAGGGAGAACGGTTTCAAATTAAAAAAGAGACACTTAGATTAAACGTTAGGAAAAAATTCTTTACTATGATGTGTTGAGGCACGGGAACAGGTTCCCCAGAGAGATTGTGGATTCCCCATCCCTGGAAGCATTCAAGGCCAGGTTGAATGGAGTTTTGAGCACCTGGTCTAGTGGAAGGTGTCCCTGCCCATGGCAGGAGGTTTGGAATTGTATGATCTTTAAGATTTTTTCCAACCCAGAACCACTCTATGACTTTATGATTCTATGAAACACCAATTTTTTTTGCTCTTGGCTGTGTAATGAAGGAAAGGGAGAAAACGGAAATGAAGGAATGAATCTTTGTATAAAGCTAGCTAACTCATGATCAAATCCTAATTGAGAGAAAGTTCTTGTTAGTGTAAGTGTTAAAAGACAGGACCATAGCCCACTTAGGCTTAAACATGCATTGCTAAAGCTGGAGCAAAGTATAATCTTCCTACCCCCTGCAATAGTTCATCACAGCAAATTCCATATGCAAATAATTCTCCTTCTGTGCCATGCACAATAACTCTCTAGCATTTCCTACATCTCTTGCCTTTGGAGAGTTGAAAATACTAAGAACATGAAGGTAATTTACCATAGTATTGTTTGCGATTATCATTGAAGATTGGGAGCTAATTGGTCACACTAAGATAAATAAAATTTACTGTTATTGCTCCCATTTTGTATAAGATGGCATTGAGATACTGAGATATAGAGCTGAGCTGGCCAAGGAAATAGCTGTACTTGGCAGCACAGCTGCTGTCACATTAATGTCACTTTAGAATACACCTGAGAGAAATACAATGGTGTGGTAAGAAAAAGAAACATCTTTTCCTCAGTCCATCCTACTGGAGTACACTCTGGGCTCAGATGAACTTCAGGGCATGCAGCCATCCAGATGGACATCAGCAGGCTGGAGAAATAGGCTGACAGAGAAAATAAATCCAACAAGGGGAAGTGCCCAGTCCTGCAGCTGGGGAGGAGCAATCCCATGCACCACTCTGTCCTGGGAGCCAGCTGGGAAGCAGCTTTGCAAAAAAGGACTTTGAGGTTCTGTTGGACACCAGATCGACCTTGAGCCAGCAATGTGCCCTTGCCACAAAAAAGATTGCATTAGACAAAGCATTTACCAGCAGGTCAAGGGAGATTATCTTTCCCCTCTACTCAGCTCTGGGGAGGCCACACTTGGAATTCTGTGTCCAGTTTTGGACTCCTCAGCACAAATGGACATACTAGAGAGAGTCCTGCAAAGGGACATGAAAATGATAAAGGGACAGGAGCATCCCTTGTGTGAAGAAAGACTGAGATAGCTGGGACTTTTCAGGCTGGAGAGGAGAAGTCTCTGGAAGCGATCCATCAATCTGCACAAATATCTGAGGAAAGGATGCAAAGAGGACAGAGACAGAACTTTTCAGTGGTGCCTAACAACAGGACAAGAGGTAGTAGGTACAATCTGGAATCCAGAAGGATCTGACTGAACTTCAGGAAATGGAAATTTCTCAGTAAAGATAGTGGGCTGACTCTTCAAAGCACCTAAAGGATTGCTAGGGAGTGAGAGAGTTTGTTCTGAGTGGGCAGGACAGGATTTTAGCACTTCTGGGCTTTTTCTTGATCAAAAGTCAGACCCTTGATATTTATTTGCTTTTCAAAGGATTATTCTTTAGCTAAGAGGACTAAACCAAATTGTGTTTGTCTGATATTTCCCTTTACTGGTCCTGAGAACACAAGCATCATTGTTGCTTCCCTAAAGGAAAGGCTGGTCACAACCATCAACAGAACAGTGAAACATAAATTAGGTTTTCTTGTGTGAACACACATTCCTACCTGATCTGAGCCTGAACTTATCAAGACCCTCACATGAGGGTCCTGACAGGCAGCTGTACGATACCGAGTTACAGCAGCTCCCCTTGCCCCTTCAGTCATCTCTTTGGGCAAAGACAGACCCCTCATCCCGACTGCCCCAGGTGCAAGGAGGCAACAGAGGTTTATGTTCCCAGTCACTGACGTTCTCACACTTGTTCATATTCAGCTCCCTCCTACCAGGCAATTCCTTTGAGAGCAAAGAATCAGTCTTATGTCCACAGGGGCAGTGAGACTCCCTGAGTTCATAGGGTTTATCCTCAAGCACTTCAGCAGACAGGCTGAACCCAGAGACCTCGTTCAAGCCAGCCTGCCAAACCTGCAGCAGATTGCAATCATTCCAACTCATGCTTTACAAATCTAGACGAGTTTTCTTTGATTTCTGGTCATGACTAGAGAATGAAGCTGCTGTCCTTGGTTTATGGTGACAGCTAGATGATGCTGGGCTTTGTTATGTCTTTTTAGCAAGAAACCTCTAACCTAACTGAACTTCACACATCGGTTTGGGGTCGGTGTGCTTTGCATGCTCATTCAGTTGAGTAGCTTGAGAGACATGAAATGACAGCCTGATTCCTGGCCCCTCACATGCTTTTTTATTGCTGATATACCACGATCAAAATTTCATTCAGGGACAGCAAATACCTGCAGGGATTATCAAGCAGGCATTACAGAGATCAGCATTAAAGAGATCATATAAAGATGGCTCCTTTTCAGTCCCTCTGTTGTTACATTTTTGTTTTGATGGCTCAAACAGGGGAAAAGAACATCTTAAGATGGCTGAAGGCCATGGGCAGCTGTTACCCAGGGCTGGGTTTTAAGCATGTGCAGATGGGATTGCTGTTGTCAGAGAGACACAAGAGAGAAGTTTGCCTGGAACTTTAAGCGGAAGAGCTTCAAACAAACCTTCACATTCTCCTGTCACTAATACTGTTCCTGCTTCTGCAGACAGGGACAAAATGTACCTGAAAGAGAAAGAAAGTGAAATGAAGTGGAGGTAAATTGGAGTCCCTGACAATATTTGGTACTCCTCTTATAAATCTGCTGTTTACCTTTGAAATCTACTGTTGCAAATATATTCTGGAAGCCCTGTGTGGGGTATAAATAAGACTATGGGAAGCAGAGTAGATTTCTTACAGCCTCTGAAGAAAGCTGCCTCTCTTTAAAAGAGGAAGCAGTTTGGGAGAGAGGTGTGTGCCTGCTGTCTTTCACTCAGCAGCTCTGCATCAGGATGCCTGTCCCTGAAACTCAGCCAAGTTGCATCCTTACCCAAGTGTTGCAATTCCCTGATGCTCTTCTGCACCAACATTTCCTGCAGAAGCACGATTCCCACTTGGGCAGTCTTACCTCAGGTGGGGTAGTCTTATCCCAGGTGGAACAGGGGAAGGGCTATTTACACATGAGAGGGAAAAAGAAATGGAGGTGATGATTTGAGTTCAGCTGAGGATGGCACAGAACCATGGAGATGGCCCTGCCTCAGTATCATGGGTTGCTCTGGAGCTCTTTTTAGACACTTTACAGGGTGACAGGACTCAGGTCAGGTGTCTGGATGAAATCAACTTACTGCAGCAAAAAAAAAAAAAAAAAGAAGTATGTAAAAGGCTTGCTGTACCTTTCTGTACCTTTCTGTATTTTGCTTCAATTTTTTGTGTGTTTTTGGTATTTTTTAGTATGCTATCCCCAACTGATATTTGCCTGTTTTCTGCCCTAAACTTGCTGTGTTTGGACAGCTTGGAAACAGTTTTTCCTTTCATATATCACTGGGTGTTAAGAAATGGGCTTTCCAAAGATGCTAAAAGCAAACTAAAGGACACTACACCTCAATGGCATGGGTAATTTGACAACTCAGAATTCAGCAGCTCCAAATTGTGAGGGAAAGCACAACAGAGATCACAGGAATCTCTTGCCATGATTAATAATTTGTGGTGTTGAGAGAGCCATACTCTGAACTTTGGCCCAATTGCAACCAGAAATTTGGTGTGTCACACCCATGATTATCACAAATCATCTCTGTCTCTCCTCTGCTGAAATATTTATGGAGAGGGACAAATTTTTAAAACATTTGAAATTGTGTGACTGTGGAGAAGAGTAAAGCAGAGATTACAGGAATGTTCCATCATGCCCATGTAAAGTCCTAGGGGAAGAAAGTCAGCCAATGAATTCTGTATTGGCCTTTCAGGGAGGCTGAATTTATGTGGCCACAGTTAGATGAGGTTATGTTCTTTGAATGCCACTGAGAGCAGAAGTCTTCTCCCTGTGTCCAAACCCACCTACATTTACTCTATCACCTTCCTTGCGCTAGCACTAATGCTAATTTTGCTGTGCTGTAAACTGAAGAAGATATGTGGGCTTGTTGCAGAAAAGAAACCTGGGAAAAATACATGTTTTCAGCTGGATGGGCTCTGGATGTGTTGTTGTGAGCTGAACATGAATTAACCTCAGCACATGAATTAACCCCTCCTGGCCTGCCCACCCCACCCCAGTGGTGTGCTGCTCCATCCCAAGACACAACATACCCACTGCTGATCCATCTCGCTCTGCTGCCAGGATTTTGGCATTCTTTTCTAGCAGAGATGTCCTGTGAGGTGGGAGATAGACAAACAGCTTGAAATTAGGCTGGCAAAGGGACTACCACTGCAGTCTGCTTGGTGAATGGGCACCAAACCTATTCCTCTGAGCTTTAGCTATCTGAGGAGTATCTCATCCTTAATTGCAGGGAGCTACACATAACAATCATCATTGTGACTAATTTTCAGGGTCCATAGCATAGGGGCCTTATCTGTGTTTCTGAAACAACGTTTAGGAGAGAGAGGAGATGATCAGTTTGAGCTGCTGGTCTATAGCTGGGTGCTCAGAATACAACCAGAGGGGGAAAAAAACACCTCCAACTATTGTCAGGATAAAAAATTTCCACAATCCTAACATACTACCTGCTGTGGACCTTGTTCTTGCAAGGTATTTGAGGAAACTGACTACTGCAGTGTGGGTGATTATTTCCTGTGGGTGCCAAAGAGGTGAATCACAGGACTGGCTCGATCAGCTGTTTATTCTATTAAGTCCCAGGGTGTGCATACTGAAATTTTATCTGGCTTAATCATGATTAAGGCTTGCACCCGAGGAGCTCATTAACATGGAGGCAGTAATGTCTTGGCTCAGGAACTGAAGTCCAGAGGACTAGTAATTGTACAGTAACTAGAAAGTTAGCAACTGCAAACTTTTCCTGTAAGCCCTCCTACTCTACTACCAATTAATGACACTGAATTAATGACCTGTTTGAAGCAAATAATGAAATTAATGGACTGTGTCTGAAAAGAGGAAAGGGGTAGGATGTTAGAATACTTTCATTGTTAGCAACTTTATTTTTTAAAATTTTGGTCTATTTAAGAGTAGGAAGAAAATAACGATGGCAATATTGCAATGCTTAGGGCTGGAAGCAGCCACAAGCTGAAAGAGACAAGTGAACAGTTACAGAGCCAACATCCTCCAAAATTTTTTCTCCTGTCCCAGTCTGTAAAGGAGTTCATTCAGCCTTGGTTATTATATCTTAATAAATGAGGTGAATATAAAAATGGATACAAAAACTTATTTAAAGCATAAGGAAAATGTGACGAGACAGTGTTTAAATTGTATGGTTTAGGAAGATTAGAGACTGGGATAGTGTGTACATAGAGGGAAAATTTTCTAAGACAATGAATGAGAATGAATAGGTTGGTCCTGTCCTTCACATAGTGGAAGAAATCAGAGAAGTTGTCAACAAAAACAAAATTTGCTTTACATGAGAATTGCAATTTGCTTCTAGAACACTAAGTCTTCTACAATGAAAAAAATAAAATACAGAAAAATCTAGACCTTGTTTTTTTTCCTTTGTTTGATTCAGGGTGGTTTTTTTTATTTTGTAAGATGGGTTACATTCATACCAATGTCCAGCAGCATGAATCTCCTGTGTGCAGTGGGAGATGCAAGAGACCTGCTGAACAGCATTCTCCAGGTGAAGCTCTGCCAGGAAAGGGACAGTTAAATGTCCTGCAGATTCTCCCCTCATCAGTGCTGTTATGTGCTGGTTCACAGGACACCACTCCCCAACAAGCACATTTCACTGCCTTATACACTTGAGTGTAGATGAAAGTTGTGTCCACGAGTGGATCTGATCCTGATGTTGGCATTTAAAATACCTCTGTCATCTTTCTGCATTGTGCCTGTCACTGGTAATTCTCTGACAGGGCACTGAGTGAGCTGCCATTGTGTCACAGTATGGCCAAGGCTATGTCACCCTAGTTTCATAAAATGAAAAAGGAAATCACAAAAGCATCATGTAACCTTGAAATTTAATTGTTGTGAATGGCCTTGGATAACTCATACTACCTATCCTTATTTTAAACCTTATAACCTGTTAGGTAGAGCTTCCCTTTTGGCTATCTCGTGTCCCCCAGTAGGTCTCTGTTGATTGAAAAAATTTACTATATCTTAAGGGGTAATATATTGTAATTCTCTTGTGCAGTAAAATAGGACTAGGTTGATTTTCCCCAGGATTTTATTAATTTAAATTGTCATATATATTTTGCTTATTGATTTTCAAATTATTAAGTACCACTAGATTATGCATATATCATTAGAACATGCATAATATTTTTTTCAACAATACCTGCATTCCTGATGTAGGAAAGGCCAAGTGCTATCAGTTCACGTTTCATGTTACATCAAAGTTGTTTATTCAGATATCTAAAAAGCACCCCACTGCCCAGCAGGAACTGGAATTTCATGTAGAACTGTCTGGGTCATTCTTCTAGATGATTACATAGATAACATGCCAAGGAATGCAGCACTGCTAAGAGGGTATTAGGAAAGTAGTCATTACCATAAATGACTGTATTTTTAAGAGTGACTTTTTCTAACAGGTTTATCTAAAGGGTTATTATGTAACACAAACAGCCCACAGCTGTTGCATTTTTATGAGGTAAATCCTACTCCCAGTGACACTGTCCAAACTCATTGACCTCAGTTAGCCTGTTCAAGTGGGTCCAAGAACAGACGACCTTTTGGCCAGCAATCACCTCCTTCTCTGCTGTCTCATGAGGCTACACAAAAAGTTTAAGGTTTCTTTCATGTTTGAAATACAGTTTAATTTTCTTTTAAAATTGGAATAGGATAACTCTCATTGGAAGGTCCCTCTCGCAATCCTCAAGCCCAAACTTAACTAAAAGTTAAAGCAATTTATTAAGGGCATTGTCCAAATGCTTCTCAAACTGACAGGCTCGTGGCATCCACCCACCCTCTAGGAAGCCTGTCCAGAAGAATGCTGTGAGAAATAGCATTGAAAGCCTTACTAAAATCCAGAAAACCTTCACTGACTGTCTTTCCTTCACCCACTAGGCAGCTGATGCTACAGCAGAAACATATCAGATTAGTTAGACTGGACTTTTCCTTTAACTGTGCCTGAAGATTTCATTGTTTCATTGCTCTCTAAATGCCTTTCAGTGGCATCCAATATGATCTTCTCCACAATCTTCCAGGTACTGAGGTCAGAGCAACAGTTCTGCAATTTCCTGGATCTTCATTCTTGTAAATTGGAGTAATGTAGGCTAGTTTTCAGCTTCCAGTCAGGAATGAATTCCCTAGACTCCCAAGGCCTGTGACAGATGATTTCAGCAGGTGAACAGACCTGTAAACTGAACTGTTTAGTACTATCTGTATTTTGGAGAACTCTAGTCTAGCAAGATCATGATTATTTGAAATCCTGCAAGATTTAAATTTTCATGACCATTTTGAATCGTTCCTTAAAATTGGTTTAATCAAAGAGTCTAAAATTACTTACAATAATTTTAGTGGTTTTAAACTTAGACTGACTGTAGGCTTTTATAACTCTAAGTATGACATCTTTGCTGATATCCAGTGCTACATGGTTCTGAAGAAGGTAAAAGAGCACTCACAGTCAACACCTTGCAAAATAATTTATTCACTGTTAGCTTTTATTTTGAAACAAGGGCTGTGTATTGAAGGTTTACTTGATTGTCCCTAAAGTATTTCTCCATTATTATTATTATAATAATTTATTTTTATAAAGTACTTTATAATAATAAAGTATTATTTAGTAATCTAAATAATAATAGATTTATTATTTTCAATAATACACTGAATATAACATGTTGCCAATTCTGATTCTGTTAAAAAGCAAGCAGATATGATCTGCCTTGTTAATTGTTCTTTAGGAGAGGAAAGGATGAAGTAACAGGTTGTCCATGAAGTAAATTCGGCTAAAATAGCCACTATAGGATGCTCTGCTTGGCACTTGTTCCTGAAAGACTCCTGGTGATGTAATGTTACCTTTTCCTACAAAACTGTGTACACCTCCAAAACACAATTTATATCTGTGGAAAAGATTCATGCTTTCCTTGGATAGACTAGCTGCTGCATAAGAGTTTACTTAGACAGTAATTCTAATCAATGTACTTCTTAAATTACACGTAGGTATGGAGAAGCAAGGCAAGGAAAGGGGCAAGAGGAGAAAGGGTGTAGACAGGTTTGCTTAATTTTGTGCCAGCCGAGTCCCCACAGCATATTCAGGGTGATGAACAGAAAGGCTAACAGGAGACATTAATACATAAAGAGATTATGTGTTTTGATCAGAAACAGATGTGCTGAAATGAGACTTGAAAGGGTTGCTAGCCTCAACATCTTGAGTAAAATACACTGACATCAATCAGTGTTTGTTGGAATTGTTCCTGATTAGAAACTGCATGGACTTTGCAGGATCACTTTCCAGAGAACACCTAATACTGCAGACAATGGCAGTGTTAGACAGCCACTTCTAGTCCTTTTTGTTATGAAAAGGGTAAATGTCATTATAAATGCAAAAACTGTAAGGAAGTTTCTTTATTCATCTAGACCAAGAGAACAATTTTTGATGGAGGCCTTTATTTCACTTATAGGCAACTTCAGCTATGTATTTAAACTATTTAAAACCAGATATATTTTACCTGTGTATAATTGTTGCTCATATTGTGAACTTTGCAAGTTTAATAAAGTTCTGCTTTCTGAAAGGAAGTATAAATATAAAATTTTCTGTAATACAGACTTCTGTCTTCCTACTTTTGTTTTTGTTTTGTGGTGATCACCCATACGGAATCCTTTAACTTTCAGGAGTTACAACTAGCTTCACATCTATAAGCAACCTCTTCAGTGAATTCTTAGAAGTATTCACAGAAATTCCATTTGAGTAGCAGCTGGGATGCATCCATGGATTCTCTGCTACCCCTGGTGTTTTGGGAATCAGGTTATCAAGAAGTCGTGGCGTCACCAGTGATCTCAGTGGAGCACAGAACATTCCCCAGCAGCAGAAATATCTGATAGTGTGGCACTGCTGGTATGTTTAAGTATCCAGCAAGTTCTCTGAGGTAAGAGCCACATGATGCAGTGAAATTGCTCTTGAACCCTGTGACCAGCCCGGTGACCATGAGGAGCACAGCAGGCATGCCTGCAGCACACCAGAAATTCAGTTCTTTTCTGTGTGCAAGGCTCGACACAAACTGGAGGCTGTGGCTGTTTGTGTCATCATTCTGTTTGTGACACAAGATTACTGTCACAAAGACATTTACAAAGAGAACACATTATTTTCACACTATGTTTCATGTGTGTTTGTTTCTGTATGAGTTTCCCCATCTGAAGATACTGTAATGTTGTGTAGAAGGGATACATGTTCTACCTTGAACAATTACATAACAAACATAACACCAAAGCAGTGCCTATTCTAATGATCACTATCCTGTCTTCTGTCCTTCTTTCTCCCTTTCTTTTTCTAAATAAATTTTGCCTCAGGCCTATGGAAATGTTTTTAATTGGCTACCTGAAAGGGCATCAATAAACAAAACTTCAGACACATCAGTTCCATTGGTTGCCATTTGCCTTGGGTGTAATTAAATAACTGAAATTACTCAAGCTCAATAAATGCCACTGGGTTTGTGTGTGTTTAAACTTTTCCAGACTCTGCTCCAAAACCTCTATAAAGGGGGAAGAAAAAACCCTTAAAATACAGCTTAGTCTATAGAGACCTACCTAAAGTGGAAGGAACTAATCCTTCAGATTAATACCATAATTGGCCACATAGGCACACAGATTACAGGGCTGCAAATCAAGAGCAAACATTAACTGCTGATTTTTAGAAGCAATTATTTTGTTCCAGAGGGACACAGAACCCTTTCTACGCTGGTTTCAGACAGTGTAGAGTGGTGAATAGTTGACATGGGAAAACAGAAGATTCTAGGCTCATGCATGCTTGTAGCAGGATGCAGAGTAAGCAGGCAGCAGATCGTATCTGTGGACAAACCTTATAGGACCAGGGCATTGCTCTTGTTACTGTTTAGTAATTCTGTTAGAAAGATGGGAGAATGGAAAGCGAGACCAGGCTCTTTTGCTCCTGGGTTCCCTTTCAGGTTTCACTGTGAGCTTAGTGTAAAACTGGATAACATAAAGATTAATGAAAAGAGACAAGGCACATATCACTGCTGTTCACTCTGTCATCAGCACTGCAACAATAAACAGAATAAGGATTAAAACAGAGGAGTTTTACAAGACACTGGGGTTTTTTTTGGCAATCTGGATCTATACTTAGAGATGTAAATCTTGTGTGTGTTGTTTTTATGTTTTTAATAATACAGCCAAATAAACCAAGATTATCAAAGAAGAAATCTATCTATAACAATGGACAGGGTGTGAGGGGGAGCACAGAACTGAAAACTATTTTGGGGTAGTAGAGGACAAAGAAATCAACAGGACAGTCAGTGTGAAGCTCTTGGCATGCATATTGAAAGTATTATGCAAGAGAAAGAATGTAAAATGTCAATTAATATGCAAATTGTTAAAGCATCTGAAAAGTTTAAAAACTTGTTGACGGGAACCCCAACAACGAATCAATGATTGGGAAACATGCCTGATACTGAAAAGCTTAAAAAGTACAGTGCATGCAAGTATTAAAATAAATAAAAATGAGAAGTGGCATGTTACAAGTGTTAAGTATCTCCACAAGGAGAAAATGCCAGCCTGGAAACAGCTCTGTAAAGTACCTGAGAATGACGTAACAAGAAACAGTGGCTTGGAGCTTAACCAATGTTAATTTTAAACAAAAGGAGTGATAATATCTGTAACAGCAGCATTGATTAACTGGGGAACAAAACTCCTCAACAAATGGTAAATTTTTAATCCTCAACACTTTCTTGAGAACAAGCTCCATCTAGACACCTTTACCCAGGGCTCTGGTATGTGTAGAGTTACAAGCATCTAAGATGTATAGAAGGTCAGCCTATGTGGTTTTAGGGTTGCTCCTGGCCTTAAATTCTAATAATCCCCTTTATTTCAAAAAGGTAATGAGCACAAAATCCATAAACATGAGAATGGGGGTGGAGAGGATGGGTAATACGAAAAAAGCTAGGAATAGCTTCACATAACCAAGTTCAGAACTTTTTATGTGCAAGCATCACCTTCTGCTAAAACATTGATAAAGCACATTTTGTCTTTGACCTTGTACTGGTCCTTCTACACTGGCTAAAGCCAGAGGTGGAGAATACCCTGTATTCTGAGGAGGCTGTCAGTGCTGTGCTACTCAGCTGGAGACCTATTTAGCCAGTAGGAAAAATGCCTGTGCCTCATTAAATTGTTCCTTGTATGTTGCATTTAAAATTGTTTTGCTCTTTGTTGTGCTACCATTGCATTCTGTGTCCTTCCCTGTTTTATAAAATGGAGCAGAATTATTAGAATCATGGAAAGTTAAGGGGTTGGAAGGAACCTTAAAGGTCACCTAGTCCCAACCTCCCCTGCCATTGGCAGGGCCATCTCCCACCAGACCAGGTTACACAAAGCCCCATCCAGCCTGGCTTTGAACACAGCCAGGGTTGAGACATCATCAGCTTCTCTGGATAATCTGTTCCAGTGTCTCATCACCCTCACAGTAAAAAGTTCCTTCCTAACACCTAACCTCTGCTATGACTAGAAGTTGTCAGTCACATGAGGGGTTTTGCTTTAGACTCTTTGAAATACTTGCATGCACCTTGCTGGGTTAATCATTGCATATGAAGTCACATCTTATAAGATTGCATCAAATAGTGATAACCTACACATTTAAAAGATAATAAATCTAGTGAAGAATTTCCAGTCTCTATTTAGATAGTAAATTGTGCCAGAAGTGGTTGCACAGTGCACAGCCAGCTGAAACACACATCATTGCAGGCTTCAGTCCTCTTTCTGGATATTGGCTAGTATTATAATCCCATCTTGAGTTTTAGTCATTGGGGCCAATACAATTAGTGGCTGCTGTCCCATAACTCTTACATGCTCCTTTACCTCAAACATTAAAGGTACTTGCCTTGAAAGTTGCAATTTAGGATTCTAGGCACAGCTCTGTGCGACAGAGCCCATCCTATATTTTATGGGAGAGTGCACTGACTACAGCAAGACCCATGTATGAAATAACTGTTAGGATAAAGTGAAAGCTAATTTCAGATAAGATTTCTAATTTCTGATACATAATATTTGATGATCTTCTTTTTTCTAGCAATGCTATTTTTATCTGTGCTGTGGCTGGGGTTGGGTCCATAACTGTAGAGCACAAATCAAAAGAAGGCTCCAATGCCGGAGATATTTGGTGTCTTTTGTGCAGGAGCCCATAGACCCTGCATTGAGCTGGTCACTATTCAGTCTTTTCTGATAGAAATTCTATGCAAATATATGAGTAGCAGTACTGGTGTAAACGAAAAACGGACTAAAGACACACCAATATTCTTTTGTGTTGCTGTAGAATTTCTCAATCAGCTCATTTTTCTCAGTATTTTAAAATCCTTCAAACTGCTTTCACATTTGCAAAGGTAAAATCTCATATTTTCCTTCCTGTGTTTCAAGGTATATGTGCTGGCTTTCTGAATGCTTATCTTATTCATTTTTTTTTTTAAGCAAAGGACTAAATGCTACAGCTTTGAGTGCAGTAGATCAAAAATTAGGAAGACAATAGAACAAGAAAGTGTGAAAAAACTCCCAGTGGGAAAGGTTTTATGCAGGAATGTTTGTGGAAGGTTAGATGCCTGGGATTTACTCAGCTTTTTGAGCAGTTTTTTTCACCTGTAGTGATGCCTGTGCTGCCTTGGTTGCATTTAAACCTTGCTCAGGTAGATAAACTGGAAGACACAGTTGTGACATCAGTTTAGAATCCCCAAGCAAGATAACATTTTCAGCTACTCAGAGAGGAGAACAGCTGTATTTGCTCTCAGCTTAATAGTTCAGCTGTTTGGAAGTGCAGCACACACAGAGCAGAGACGTGGAAGTCTTAGGACTATACAGCCTGTATTCAGAGCCATGCTGCATTTTGAAAATTTTTTTGTTTGTATCCCCACTGAAAGGCAGAACACAGTGGGTGTCAAGTTTCTGGCATTGGTTTAAATACTTGTGTGATGTGTAAGAAGAGGGGTCATGCATCAACTCCCTTAAAAAAATTCATCCCTGCCTTAAATGCATTCATCCCTGCCCTTTGGCACGTTGGACAGGTCCACACTCTCTTTCACTAATGAAATTCAAAAGCCTGCAATCACCTGGATCACAGCAGATTGCAAATAAGTATATATTCAGCATCTATAATAAGGGAAGCAGAATTCTGGCACAAATTAGTGAAACTAATCTCTCAGGGATTGGCCTAGATGAGTTTCCTTTCGTGTAGAATCCAACTTAACTCTGTCTCAGAAACATAACTCTGATTAAGTAAATGTCAAGTCTCTTAAGGGGGTCCCAGACATCTGATTTGAGCAGAGTAGTTTTAATTTCGGAACTGCTGGAATTTTCCTAATTGTTGTTATTCAGAATAAATTGCCACACAATTATTAAAGAAAGTGTCTAATAAAACAGCAAAGCTTTATATTTGCTAACATGGAGCCATCTTGGGTTAAAAAAATAAAAAACAGTTTATGTTTTGCTGTTATGGCTTCTGAACCAGAACTGCTTCAAGGGAAAATGTCATTTCAGCAGGTATGTAGGACACAGATATCAGAACTTTTCTGTGTCCAGGTAGAGATTAAATAAACTTCTGTTTGACTGAGCATTTTCAGCAATGAGTGTCTTCACATTCAGCTGATCTGGTTTTCAGAAAAGCTAAACTCCTATGAATTCTGATGGAGTGCTTAGCCATAGGGCAACAGATACCACCCATATAGAAAACTTCTTGCTATTTACAAGGGCTGCATGTCTGCTAACCTCACTCTCTGCATTGTGAGTCAGTGGAGACAAATTATGCAGCAGCTGATGCTTATCATAACCAGACTGAATCACCTCTACCATTCCCTTCTGCTGCTGCCTGGAAAGTTATATTGTGGCTTCATCTAAGTGGAATCTTGAGAACAAGCCCGAATCATCTGCTCATTTATGTACACGATTTTTTTTAGTTACAAAAGGATGTAATATGTTTTATTCAAAGATGGCAAGATTTTTGTGGAGAGTGAGGAACCTCACTGAAAACTCTTTTCAAGGGGTCTTCAGTGCCTCAGAATGCAAATCATCATGTACAGCAAGATATTATTTTCTTCTAAAGGATCTTCTGGGCAAATCTTGTTCTATAACTACTAGCCCTCCTTCTGTGCAAATAGCTTCACTGTGAGCAGCATGCAGGAGTTTGTACTGAGGGGCTCAGGAACCAGAAACGCGGCATAGCTCAAGAAAACTTAATTAAACCAGGCAGACAAAGAATGCTACCTTAAAAAAAAAATCAATTATTTGTATTACAAGAGCTCTGTTAGCTGATATAGCATTTTCAAATGAACCAAGTGAGACTCATTGTCTGAGCCAGGGTGCAGCCAAGCCTGGGAATGAGAACCAGGTGTATAGTTTTATGGACAAACACCCTGACATTTAGAGGTAGCAGCTGCATTCCAAGGTTGTAAATCTGGCCTCATAAAGCCTGTGCACTTTTTATATATGGGGTCTGACATACCCCCAGGTGTCAATGGTTTAGCCAAAGAATGGAGTTTAGGAGGGGGTTAGGTTGATGTTTGTAGCCACTGGAACTAAAACCTAGTTCAAATGGCTTGTATTAAATTGGAGTTGGCAAATACATGCCTTCTCCAAACAGAGATAAGCTGAGCAAGTCTTTATATGTCAAGTTCAGGCAGAGACGAATTTCCTTAAGCCCTCCCTGTTCTCCACTCAAATCTCTGCTGCTGCCTTGTGTTCATTTATTCTCACTGCAGCAGAATGGCTACATCCTCACCATGGCCTGCCTGTGGTCCTAGAGTGACCAGCAAGAATGAGAGTTTCAAGTTTAAATAAACATTTGAGGTAGGCCTTTTTGTGGTGAGCAAGGCAAGGCATCTCTCAGCTCAGCAAACCGTTTTTTTTAGTGTTAGAAAAAACAAATAAACTGTTCCTGTTCCAAATTCATTACATTTACTTTCAAAAACATAAATCACCATCATATGCCATCAGATCTGCTGCCAGTTCTAAGCTGGGCTTTTCTCAAGGACGGTTTCACTAAGTCCTTGGGGGAGAAAAGAGGAGA
>VWYP01007095.1:0-108202 GCA_013400435.1 Pycnonotus jocosus | reverse complement strand
GAGAGGAGAGGAGAGGAGAGGAGAGGAGAGGAGGAAAAGCTTCTCCAAACTAAAGCACTGCAAAACTAAACTGGTCAATATATGTATCCTGCTGTTCTCCTTGAAAAATCCATGTTGCACAGCTCTGAGTCCTAGACTTAATTATATATTTATCTTTTGCAGGCCACTAACACACCTGTCAGAACTGATGTTACCTAAATTATCAGCCAAGCCAATCCTAGCTGGATATCACAAGTCAGCTACCAAAGGGAGCACATGCTCTGTTTATTCAAATAAAAGCCAGTGAAGTTCTGTTCTTAGTTAAATACCGTGACACTGTTACAGTATTCAAACCAATATAAATGGAATGACAACCTCAAAATCTGGAAAGGCTGTCTGACAGTCAAACTGAAATCATCATCAGGCTTTAAGGATTGCTTTAAGGATTAATAATTAAACAATAAAAAGATTTCATAATTGTATGAATTTCCAAGAAAAGTGACAGAATCTCACTGCTTGAGTCAACTGAATATGAATAATCAGTGAGTAATACAATCAAACACCTCTGGGAAGAGTAAGTCTAGTGAGGCATGAGTGGAGATGAATTCTTCTACTGAAAGGTAAGAAGGACAAAAAGGCAGCGAGCTTCTCCTTTTTCTCTTGTTTTTTTTGAGTGGGACTTCATTGCAGACTAGCAATAACATTTCAGAGCATGGAACTACCAGGCCAGTGGTATTTTGATACTCTTCAATATAATTTTAATCAAAATATATTTAGTGTTTCCTTACTAAAATCATTGGGCTTTAACCATTTTCAAAATTTGACTTTAGCTACCTGGGGGAAAAAAAAATCTGTAACAAAAGAACACAGTTTCTTGATTCCTGAACACTTTACAAGTAGTACAAGACACACACCCTTCCACAGACCTGTTACAAAAGTCCATGAGATCTGTACAACTATCCAGTCTTATGTGGATACATATATCCAATCAGGTGATGAGCACCTACATTAAAAATAATTTCAAATAATATATATTTTACAGTTTTGATTAAAGTTTTAATTAAGGGGTATTGCATTTACTGTGTCTTCAGAAAATTTTAATAGTAGAATTTAAAAATTCACTTTAGGCATTTTAGCATAATGAACATCCTGCTGAGAATAAAAACAGAAAACATGTCAGGCACAGATGCAAACAATTTTAAGGCAAAGGTAGAATTATACAGACAGTGAGCTTATCCTTAAAGATAAAGCAATAAAATTGATTGGAGTGGCTTGAAAGAACACAAGGAACTAAAGAAAATAATTAGGCAAACCTATAAAATTCAGGCAGAATTATAAGAGGTCCCTCAGCACAAATACAGCTCTGTAAACCTGCAAAACTGTCCCATCAAGCACAAAAAATCAAACATTTGTAATCTAAAAGCTTTGGACTTCAGCAATAGTGAAAAATGTGATTTTTTGACTATCCATGGTAGATCACAACGAAATGACATTCCAGACTTTCATGTATATTTTCTTCTGAGAAAAAAATATTACCTTAAGCTTGACTTTTGTCCATTCTTTAAATTTCCTGCAACTCCATGTTCAAATTTTTAATTATTCTGTAATCAGCCACCAGGATTTTTTTTTTTTTAACTTATCTTATAAATAATTCAGACTTAATCTGATTTAATTTTTGACTCTCTCTAGGAGTAACAACTGACAGGAAGACCTGATCAGTTTTCCTCAGTTTACTGCTAAACTGAGGGACATCTGCACTGCTGCCATCTACATTTTGGCCTGTTCCTAACACTGAGGACATCACAGTCTGCATGGATAGAGAGGAGCTGTAAAGACTTCAGAACTGCCCCCTTTTCTATCAAGTGCTTAGGAACCATGCAGAAACACATGAAGGGAACTTACAAGACTTGGTAGAATGGTTTCTCCCATCCTTTTGTGGGAAACTAATGGAGGATCAGGACTCACATTCCACAATGGGTTTAGGATAAATGAGGAGCCCTACAAGTCCTTTCAGTGTTTCATTGAGACCAACATCCAAATGCACGTGCATGATACCTCTGTTTCCTTGAGCAGAAAGGCAGCAAAACAGAGGTCCTGGGCTCTGATTGCAGATGTTTATATTACTCACTGAACCATGAGGAACTATGACAACCATTTATCTTACCTATCTTTTGAATAAATCAGGTATTGCAGTGCTGGTAAAGATGAGTAGCTGACAGCACTACCTAGTGTTGTGCAGAGCCAGTGAATGCTGAACAAGTGCTGACTCTATATTCAAGTATACTCCTGTCTCTTCATCCTTTTCAGCTCTTTCTTCTTTGATTTCTATATCACATTTTGGAGATGCAGGTCAGAGAGACACAGCTCTTTGCTTAGTTTTGTTCTGCAGCCTCGTATTTCTGTGGTGTGATACCTGTTGGCAAGATCTGCCGTTACCCCAATCTTGCCCTTTCAGCATGTTTGTCAGTAACTGCAGGCTTGACTTCTCAATTTCTTAAGCACAGCCTACCTCATTAAAAGCAGGCAGAAGGGTTTTCATTCCCTCCTTATGAAAAGCATGAGGCTGCATGTTGTTAGTACATTTTCTTATGGTATCACCTTATTTTACTTAAGTTAATAAAGAGATGAAGAAGAAGATTCTTTTTTTATTTTTTTTTTTTTTTTGGCAGATTAAGCTGGCTGGGTCCTTACAGGCAGAACCCCTGTGGCTCTCAGTATCAGAGATAATTACAACGGGCATGCTGCCAACATTTATTTTACTTAAAAATTATTTATTTCTCTTAACAATGACATCTTTATTTTCAAACTTTCCAGAGGGGTCATTATGTATTGTATTGAGCTGAAGCTCCCATGCTGGGATGGAGCAAGATGAAAGGTTTGAATCTTTAATTAGGATTCCTTTTTATCTGAATTTCCTGGTTAGAGCAGGAGGATGAGAATCAAAGAGACAGCTTTGTGTTCTGGTTGTGTATTTCCATCTGTCAGAAAGAAAGGATTTGGTTACTGAATATTGTACTACGGCAAGAATCAATGATCCAGTCTACCTGAGACTGGTTGATGAACTTGAAATGGGAACAGAAATCCAGAAATAATGTCAGGAATACGTGCAATTTCCTCATGGATCTCAGATGTTGCATGCTGGAAAATGCTGAAGCCTGGCTGTGTAAGATTGGAAGGTAATTTGACACCTTGTACAAAGTCTAGTCAAGTACAGTAAACGTGCAATAACCCTGGAATGCTGAATTACCACCTGGGTCAGAATTATATTTCCTTTGTGACATCTTCATCAGCTCCCTAGTCATGTAAAGACTGAATTATAGATCTCCTGGTTATGCAAAATGTCTGACCTGTAAAAGGTGGATCATTTATATGTGTGTCTTGAGAGTTCTCAAAGTGTCTGCTACCTTGAGAACAAAAACCTCTAACCAAGTCTGGTTTGCTGATGCAGCAAAACTCATTTCCTGTAACAAATGCATTTATTTTAAGACTATGGATGGGCAATTTTTATTGTTCCAGGCTTTAGGAATCTCCCATGCTCCAGGCATTGGAGGATAACGAGCTATTCAGAAACTTCTTGCTTGTAAAATCTGTTGTACTGGTGACATGGGCAATGCCCCTTCTTGTACTAGTGTAGGCTGCAATACTTTTTTAGAAGGAAACTACTGGGGCCTGTGTGTTTGGAGTTTGGACAATGGATACCACACTGTAGCTGTAGCAGAATGCAAACTCGCTAGCATGAAGGGGAAATGGCTGAATGGTGGGGACTCAGCACTGGGATGGTTAATTTATTAAAATATCTCGAGGTGCAGTGGGGGCAGAGGCAGCCCTTCATGTGACTGCCCTGCAGGACAGAGTGAGTGCTGTTCAGCTGTGACAGACACAGCCCCAGAGCTCATTGATGAAACAACGACATCTGAGCTGTAAGCAGGTATAAATACATGAAAGAACAGTATCAGGGCACCAAATCATCAAAAATGGTCCAGTAATGGTCCAGAACCATGTTAGACATTCACTCAGGATCCCAAAGAGCTCCTGAAAATTACCTACTCAAGGATGTTCTGTTTATCTACCCATGACTCAGTTTCTTGACCCCTCTGAATACTCTGCTTTCACTCCAAGAGGTGAACTATGTACCTATATGGTCTAAAACACCCATGTCCCTAAACTGTGTATGTATGATGACCTAAAAAACCCATAAGTCAATTTTGTCCTAGGAATGTACCTCATTCTCAGCCTTTTTTTCTCCATTTCTTTTTCCAATTTGATTTGTCTGGATTAATAATTGAGAAAGATCACATTGTGATGGCCTCTGCAGACATGTTTCAGTGCTGACAGAAACAGTGTGGATGCAGATGATGTTTTTCCTATCTGAATCTCATTCTCACAGATGTTGCTACACAGACCTGCCAGAGTAAGCAATGTAAATAGTCATGAGGAGGAGCCTGCTCCCTGAAGAAACACAATTCATGAGAGGAGAATGCATCTGAAGGTCTTGTAAGATCATGTAGCCCTCAGGAGCAGTAGTATTTATTTGTGGTTTTGACTAAATTTCAGGGTGAACACTACATTTTACCCTGTGATTACTTTGAGAGGTATGTCGCTTTTTAAAATGCTTTCGTAGCAACTTTGCATTGTGAGAGAATTCATCCACCTATTTCAGAAGTCTAAAAAAAGGTGGGGAATAGTGATTTATGTGTGAAACCTAGTTATGGTCAATTTCCTATCTATGAATAAGGATCTCCATTTCTCTGTGCCTCAGCTTCTCCATCTGTAAAAGATCATTAATTATTTCAGAGCCAAAAACAAAGGCTACTTAACCAAAATCTGGTGAAGTAACATTTCCAAGGGCTTGAGATACTCACACAGAAGTGATTAGAATAAAAAATATGACTGGGAACAGAAGTGGAATAAACAAAGTGCTAAAACACTTTAATGAGAAATGCTGACAGTGAATTTGTTCACTCTGAGTGGCAATTCATTTCACAGATCTAATATCTGCCTTTGGTTCCAAACAAATTGAATCCTGCATGGCTGAGAGAATAGATCAGATCTTATGGCCCTTCTCATAGGACGAAACCCAGACTGTCTTCTACAAAGGCACGCCTAACATGAAAATGAGATGAGTCCTGAACTGACAATTTCCTGAGACTTGATAGAAATCTTATGCTTCATCTCCCTTGTTTCATGGATATTCATCACTCATTGTCATGGAAATCTTTGAAAATCCTGTAGTGTCCTATTATCTCTCAGTTTTTCATGAATAAAATATTTGTGGCTGTGCTGTGGATTTCTAGTTGTTGAAGTGTTTCTGGCACCTTTGATATGGTGTGAGAGACAATAAGGAAATCGTGTTGCAGGAGAGACTGCTCTTCTCAGTGCTGTGGTGAAAGAAACCATCAGTTTGGTGAAGGTGATAATGGAAAAGGGAGGTGATGTCAAGAATCCAGCGGCCACTTAATAAACTTTCAGTCACAACTGTTAAAATCTCATCTACTTTGGTATTCACCAGTGGGTTAAACTGCTGTGTTTTTTTAAAAAATTCTGACATGGGTTTCTCTGCAACTGTCCACCTTTTCTTCCTCTTCCTATCAACCTGTCTAACCAGTAGCATGTCTATGTCTGTTCCACAAATTCCAACTTCAGAATTCCCAAGGAAGACAAATCTTGTCAGAGAACTTTTCTGCAGAAGTTTGGTCTTAAAAAAGGAAGCAGTTTTTTGTCCCTGTACCCATATGGAACTGTGACCTGTAGGGAAATAATGCCTGTCTGAGCCTGCAGGCAGCCTGATACAGTGAAAAGAAGCAGCAAACTTTAATCCTGTAAGATAATGGTACTGACAAGAGCTGTTAATAACTTCACTGTCACCCATTACAGCACTAATACAACTAATCTGAAACTTCATACCATGCTTTCTCTCTCATACCGGGCCCCAAAGCATCAGCTCTTCAAATGCAACTATGAAAACATTCTGCAACCTCAACTGTGAATAGAAATATGCACTATGAAGTCCTGATGTCTGTGGAAAGTGATTCTAAACCAAAGTCAGCATAAAAGATTATCAAAGGAACCCAAAAGGGCAGATTGTGCAAATGCATCCACATTGTTAATAATGTTTTCTTTTCGAATGGAACTGTTGTTCTGTGGGTCCAGATGTATTATAAGGTAACATTTGACATCAGACATGATTTCATGGTGTGCCCCTTCAATTAATACAGATGGCTTTGTGACAGTGATATTATTAATTTAAAATTTAGATGTCTGAACATACGTATATATGAAATATTCATATAATCTATTATCTACCCTTCTGAAATTGAAAAGCACCGCTTCAAAGTGCACAGACTTGTGATTTTCTTTCCAAAGCTGTCTTTCCAATTTCTTTCTCATGTGGATGCATTTCCTTCTTCCATTCTCTCCTATAGTCTTTGGGTCATGTCACATCACAGCACGCCGCATCATCTCATCTCACCTAATCACACACTTCAAAAAAACACACAACAGTCACAGACAGCAGATATCCAAAAAGGCCTCAAAAATACAACAAAAAAGGGGTTGAAATTTGATGAGCAGAAGTGTGGGCTGAGTATCAGGAAATGTTTGTGATTGTATGGAACTGGGGATATAAAGCATCAGGCACTGAGCAGACAAATCCCTGCTCACTTCAAATTAGAGTAGATAAAGAATTATTATTAATATGCAAACAGTAAGTCTCTCTCTTGACACAAAACATCTCTCTATGATAAAAAAAAATATCTCTGAAATGCTGGAACACCTCTGCTGCCAGAATTTGGCAAGGCAGTGATGGAAGATCAGCATAGTGCCTTGTTGCAGGAGAGAATAATCTTGTCATTATACTGTTAATCTGAATTACCCCTGAAGAGCAGAAAATCTCTGCAGGACAGGTGGAAAAGAATCCAAACCAAATTTTTTTATTTCCTTATTTCATGTCTGTTTTAATTTCTCCAAATTCTGTAGCTTGCTTGATGTATTGCTTCTTCCTATAATGTGTGGCGGAAAGGGGTCCCTGCCACACTTTTCAAGGGCCCCTGCCGGCAGGGGTTGTGGCGTTAAAAATAGCAAGACCGCATGATCAGACGTGTCTTGTAAAACAAAATGTTTAATAACAAAATAAACTTAGAAAAATACAAATAAAAGAGTTAAGCTGAGCACAGCAGAGAGACAAGCTCATCTGCCTGCTAAAACAGCCTGAAAATGCCGTTGGAGCCTTTTGTCTTCTTTCTTTTTTACTTGGTGGTCGAGGATGGTTCTAGTGGTCACCTGCCAATGGAGACAGGTGTAGCTTTGGACAGACAGAGACAGGGTCCAACTGGTAGCGGTTCCTTGGCACTGAGCCAATAGTTTCAAAACAGGGGACCGAAGGTTCTGGCTAAACTTCCTAAAAAGTCTAAAGGTAAACTGAACCCTTCTTCCTTGTAAGAAAGAAGTGTCGGGGTGCATGGCTACAATAATGCTGGGTTTTTTCCGTAAGATGCAAGTGGGCTGAATTGTAATTTGATAAAAAGTGGAATAATGCAATAAATTCCAGTATTTTCTTTATGTTAGTCAATTAGCTAGCCATTGTATCTAGTAATTGTCAATGACTGAAAGGAAATAAGAAGAGAAATTTACTATTACTTTTATACTGACATTTCAATTCATTTTAAAGCCAAACATCTGTGTGGTGTATATATGTATATACTTGTGGTGTGTATAGAAACGTGTACTGTGTGCTTATATATGACTGTACTTTGCGTATATTGCATTTTTGCTTCCATTTCTTTCCTGGGAACATCAAAATCTTCTCTTACTGAAACTAACATCGTAGATCTTTCCATCCCATTGAATTTTCAATATTCTCCTTTAAAACTGTCACTGGTCCATTGTCTAATTTCAAATTGAGAAAGCATGAAAACTTCCAGAAGAGGGTCACTTATCTCTCCATGTAGATACTTAATAAAAGCAACTTTTCAGAGAGTTAGACATTTTTCAAATCAAATCTGCTACAGATGGTGGTCTAATCTTACTCTTGATTACTTCACAGTAAATATAGTGACATTTCATTGAAGTAAAGGCATTTTAAGTGAACTACTTTTATGAGGAAAAAAAATCTGTGTAAATAGAGCCATTATGAGGCTGATGAACTCCTTTACATCCTACTCACACTATAAAATAAGATTGAAGTGGGACGTAAGCCTTGCACTGTGCATGATGAACTTCTCTTACACAATGAATGCTAAATAGGTGCATCCACTCAGGTTCTGTACTGCCCTGCTAATAGAGACCATGAGAAAGAGCTAAGATTATAAACAGGAGTTATGAATAATATAAACAATTCCTTTCCCCTTTTGTTTGCCCTTTCTAATGTTTGTAAATAATTATTTTCTTTGTTATGCTTCCACTTGTATTTCATTACATGAATAGTTCTTTCTCTCCATCCCCCAAAATCAAGGAGACATTTCTGTTTTAACTCCTGCACTAAAATGAAATGCTGAAAACAACCCTCTATTATAAATTAAGCCTCTGGCTGTATGGCTTTGTAGAAAAGAGTCTGGGGATACTGATGGACCACAAGTTGAACATGAGCCAGCAATGTGTCCTTGACCCCAAGAAAGCTAATCCTGGGCTGCAGTAGTCAGAATGCTGCCTGCAGATTGAGAGAGGTGATCTTTCCTCTCTGCTCAGCTCTGCTGAGGCACCACCTGCAGTGCTGCATCCAGATCGGGGCTTCCAAGTTAAGAGAGACATGTAGCTGCCACACAGAGTCCAACAAAAGGCCATTAAGACAATTTAGGCAGGGGAATTTCTCTCCTATGAGGTGATGCAGGGTGACCTGGGACTGTCCAACATGTACAGAAGTCTGAAGGGAGTGTTTGAAGAAGGCAGATCTGGACAGGCTCTTTCAGTGGTGTCCAGTGACAGAAAAAAACCCAATCAGCATGAACTAAAGCACAGCATGTTCCACCTGAACATCAGGAAACATATTTTACTGGGAGAGTGGTAAAGCACAGGAGCAGGTTACCTAGAGATGTTGTAAAATCTACATTTGCTGCATTTTCAGTCATTCTGAGGCTCTAAATCCAAAGCAGTTTCTTACTTTAAAGTTCTTCATGGGTTTGCTTGTGTCTTATGTATTTACACAATCTGTAAGTTCTTACTCCCTTTTCCTTCTCCTCTGAAGAACATAAATCTTTCATTTGCTCTGCCTTTACTCTCTGCTATGACTTGATTCTCGTGAAAAGAATTTTGTCTCTCTTTCAGGCACCCTCCCTCCCCCCCAGATTCCTTCACTGTTTTTGCCTTCAGCAAGTAATTCTGGAATGTTGTTGTGGGAATTTCAAATGAAGTGGTGGTGTGTAAGTGGAGACATTTGTTGACACAGAGTCCTCCCTCTGGATCATTTGAATGGTACTTTTCGACCTCAAGATGAAAAATATTCAGTCTTAGGCATTGGTATGCTGCAAACTTGCAGAAAACTAAATTAGTTCTCCAGTTTACATGAATGGATTCGGTGTAAACCTATATTTCTTTTTTACCTACACCACCATCTAAGCAGATGATTAAATAAGACAGAGGAGATCCAGGAATGGATCCTTGACGTGACTTGGTATGCCAAAAAATGAGAAAGCAGAGGAGATTGATGATATCATGGACAAGAACCTAAGAGTAGTTCAGTATTGTGGGATCTTGACTAGATGGATCAGTTTGAAGAGAGGACAGGATGGGGTGCTGTTATTTTTTATATCTATCATCTGCTTAAAAGATTCAGTAATTCACGTGGTACATTCCCACGTGAATGGGATCACAGATCCCAAATGATGTATGGACAACCATCGAGTTGCTAGGATGAAACACACATATCACACATCACAGCTCTGTGCAGTCCGACAGCACAGCCAGTTTTACAACAAATGACAGGATAATTCTACAGCATGGCCATCCAGATCCACTAAAAGATTTGAACACCTAAATGCCTGAGCCTGTTGCTCCATAGTTGCTCCAGCTATTTCAGTTTCAGAGAGGAGTAGTTTAAGAATTTCTTGACTGAGTTATTTTAGACCCTAGGATACTGCTGCTATGCTTACCCATCAGATCACACATACGTGACTTTGAGTTTATCTCATCTAGCTTTGCTCTGGCTGTGCCTTGTAAGGGACCTGTCTGATCAGACACTCTCTCAAAACAGGCATGGAAAAAATGGAAATGTTTGATAGCATACAAACCAGCAGTCATGAACCAGCATTTGGTAGGTGGTAAAGCCTACCTTTGATAGGGCCATTAGGGATCCTGAAGTTCTGGATCACTTTCATTTTTAGACATCTTATATTTGTAAATTCCTGGTTGTAATTAAAAAATGCTATAGCAATATGGCCCAGGATTTGTAACTCCTCTGCACTTGGAGTTTCACCAAATTGAAGCCACAGCTTCATTCCTTATTGTACTTAAGAAGGGCTTACAACTCAGGAACAGCTAGATGCAGGATTCTTCTCATGAGGTGCTGAACAAGCAAGGAAAAACTGTATCTAGGGAGAAAGTGGCAGACACTGATATATTTTCCTTAATTCAGGCAGTTCTTGTGAATACTTCCTTTGACATTTGGATAGCAAAGTTCTCATAAAATTGATCTTATGCAGTCCAGACTTGACTTATGGATCATTTTGCAGCCTGTGAGATTGAAAATTCTGATTAAAAACTGCTTAGCACTGTGAAATGCCAATATGAAGATCCATTTTTTGAAAACTCTCCTCTAAGGGTAGTGCTTGACAGCTGGGGGAAAAAAAAAAAGAGTGCACTTTCTATCTACATAGAATGGGTTTCCTAAAAAAACATTTACGTCAGATGGATCAGAGTGTCCTGATTGAGTCAAAGAACTTAATTGTGAAAGGCTTACTGTGATCTGTGGGTGAATAAACAGCAAACGGTCAGTGTGAGAGGCTGGTTTCCTGTCCATGGAGAGTATTAGTGAGACTAGTTCTGTCTGTTTTTCACATTCTCTTCTCAGAAAGGAAGGCAGAAAATGTGATGAAGAAGAGAACCATAACAAGGATGGGAGGACCAAACAGGATGTGTGACTGGGACACATGTAAATATTTCCTTTTTTCAAAATATAAAGGAGCAAGTATGTGACCCAATGATGGTGGAAAATGGAGAAGTATCAGATTACAAAGAGCTCTTTATCCAAATTGGGTAGTATACAAAAAGTGCCAGGCAAACTGCAATTAAGAATTATCACAGCCATAGGAAAAACCAGTCCAAGGTATCTTGCAGACTCATTATGCCTGAATTAACCAAGATAAGATGCCTTTCTAGCAAAAATTCTTCAGTCAAATATAAGTTAAACTCAACAGTGGGTCAAGAGGTGAAGTGAACTGTCCTGGAGGATAAAGATCAATGTTCCTTCTTCTGCCTTAATAGTAGAGACAGTAAGGCACATTATAATTACTGTCTTTTCTAACAGAGCAACACGAATAGATCTATTTTTAAATAACTTATTTCAGATAGTGCCTTGTCATTCGTATCTGTCCAACTAGCTGACTTCTCTGAACAAAGCTGATTTTCTTATTTTTAATCTCCTGTTCACTTGCAGAGCTAGTACGGTTCAAAGAGGGCCAAGAGTCAGATCTCAGCAACAGAATTGTTTATAAATGATCAATCTCTTCCAGCTGTCCAAATGCATAGGAAGTAGTAGGTTTGGCTAAAAGTGTCCAAAATGTGATGAGATTTGCATAGATGCAACTCAAATTCCAGTTGTAGTCAGCAGCCTGTGTAGTTTCTAGTGTCATTGTAAACTGGAAAAAATCCTTACTTAGCATGGCCTGAATTTAAGGAATTTGTTTTCAGAAGCAAACAGCTTTATCCCTTTCAGTTAAGCACACTTGGTCTTGTATAAGAGACATAAAAACCAGGCCAAACTATTAACTATTTGGGGCATAGATGTCAACCCATTGCACTCATACTTGTGAGCTGCTCTTGCAGCACTTGAGTAAAAGACCACATTACTCTGTTTGTTTGAGGAACAGAGATCATGGAAGAAACCAGAAGGAAATCTCAGTATGCCTTCATGAATCTGCATGTTTCAACTGAAAATACTTCAGGAAGAGAGTTTTCTCATCACCTGGGAAAGGGAAATGAAATAGCTAAACTCCAAGGCTTTTTGAGGGCAGTTCTGTACTTCAGCACACCGGGATACTTCAGTTCTGTATTTCAGCACACCAGGGGGAGTGATTTCTCTTTGAACAGATCCCAGTCACAGCTCTGCAAGGTCTAGAAGGCACAGTGGCCTTTCATTAGCTCAGCGCAGCCCTTTCAGCAACACTGAAGTGGAACAGCTTTACACAAAGAGCACGATGACCTTGAATGCCACAACACAATGTAAATTCTGTGAGAGGTGACATTTTTTCCATATAGATTTGAAGAGTGAAGGATTAGACTAGCTTTTAGGTAGAGCAATGAGGTTTGCTCTTCCATGCTGTCTTTTAATGATGTCCAAAGATTCTAATTTATGTGTGATCTGCAATCTTTCGGATGCCTGGTACACATGAATAGTTGCTAACACACAACACACGTGATCAGCTGATTGCATTGCCCTTCCAGCACTACCTGGTTTCAGGAAGAGAATTCATCACTTTTGTCCTGAACCCAAATCTACTGCCTAGCTGAATCTCTACGTGTAGAAGACATGAACTGCATGTAGAAGACATGAATTCTTCATGAAGAAGAATTGATAGAATCACAGAATTTCTAGGTTGGAAGAGATCTTCAAGCTCATCAAGTCCAACCCATGCTCTAACACCTCAACTAGACCATGGCACCAAGTGCCACATCCAATCGTTTTTTAAACACATCCAGGAATGATGACTCCACCACCTTCGTGGGCAGGCCATTCCAGTATTTTAACACTCTTTCTGTGAAAAACCTTTTCCTGATATCCAACCTATATTTCCCTCGGAGCAGCTTGAGGCTGTGTCCTCTCGTTCTGTCTGTTGTTGCCTGGAGAAAGAGACCAACCCCCAGCTGACTGCAACCACCCTTCAGGAAGTTGTAGAGAGTGAAATTGTATTGCCAACTGGTGAGAAAATGTGCCAAAAGCAGGATGGATTCAAGCTGGTTACCTTCACTTGGAATAGCCCTCAGGTAGGCTTGTTGGCTGGAATCATGACCAAGGAAGATCCAGTGGTAGGGAGAGCTCTACCCTTGTTTGTTTAGTAAAGCTAAACTCCTTGGTGGAGTTCATCCTTTCCCACCACACCCACAGGTTTCATTCAGCTTCATAACATATGAACTGTCTGGGACTAGCTACAGCAGCTTCTTTCTTTCTAGATAGCCCTAGGTGCTGAATATATTTGTGCTAAACAGACTGACTCTTTCAGCATTTCTCTCCACTGAGCAGCTTATGCTTCCTCAATTAGCCCTAACACAGTGTTGTCAAAGCATGCACTAGGATTACACCCTCCAATTTTAAACAAACAAACGAACAAACAAGAAACCAGGGACTTCAGCCATTTCACCCACACATGCATTGAAGCTACTTGGGCACAAAGCACAGAAATCACTGTGTAAGTCACACTGTCATTGAGCCTTTCCTTAAAATCATTTCAGGCATGGAAGAAAAAAAATCTTAGCTTTTGTCTTTGAACACTCTGGTGAGCAGGGTGAACACTTCTGGCAGAAACACGCCATGGCTTAGTGAGGCAGGAGTGCACAGGCATGTAGCTCCTGGCTGAGAATTTCACTTGGCTGCCAAAGCAGCATAGGTGGGAACTTGCTTGCCCAAAGTGCTCTCTGGCAGCACAGAACATTAACTGACATTCCTGGTGCAGATCCAATTATCTGTCTGGGAGGCTGTCCAGCAACAGACACCAAAAAGACAGGTTCAAGGAACCTCATCAGGAATAATTACAAAACAGCTTGCCTTAAGGTTAAGTTTCTTCCTCTTTCCAGACAGTGAAAAGTTGGTGTTCAAGCACAAAAGACATTAATCTTTGAAATATATTCTTTCTAGCTATAGGTATGACTCTTCTGAGCTTTCATACAAATGCTTAACGCCCTTAAGGTCTGTCCACTGATCCCTATGCATTTAGTTTATTCATTACACTTGTGCACTGCCTCTTACAGAAATCATATGGAATAAAGGTGGGCAATAACTTGTTAGTCTCCCATTGCTTCTCTGGCAAAGAACACAGCTCTGTAAGACTTTTTTAGCATTGTTTCTCATTTTCCTGGTGAAGGGCAGGTGTCAGGTGCCTAGGTGAGCCCACTCCTTTCCCTCCTCCTTCTCATGCCTACCTGTTGAGGGTGCTCACATACTGCAGAGCACCCCACATGACTGGGGAAACAGAATGCACAATTTCTGGTTTCAGATGCTCAAGAAAAGTAAGATTAGGGTATTTCTAATGCTTTTGCCATGACTGCCTTTCCTTCATGTTTGCAGAGCTAAGGAGTCACATGATAGCAAATAACACAAGCTGCATTCCAACTTAAGAACCTCTGCATCCCAAACTGTGTAAGATAATAACCGCCTGAAAAATGGGAACACGCTGGGAATAAAGAGAATGGAGACACTTCTGACAGAAAAGAGTTATCCATTTGCACTGAAATGTGATGCCAAGCCTGTTCCTTGTGCAGTTCTAAGCCTCACTGTCAACAAAATAGAATACAGGCAAGGTTCCCATTTAACCTCTTGCTGCACGATGAGAGAGAGAGATGATGTTTTTTCTGCATGTAAGTTTCTACTAGGCTGAAAAGAGGCCATAGAATTTCATCTAGATTGCTAATCTCTCCAGTAAACCTGACCACTCAAGGCAGGGGAAAGAAAGGCTGCCTTGTTTCCCCAAATGACACACAGAACTTCTAGAATACACTCATACATGAAGACGCATCCATGCACTGTTGTCCTCTGGTGAATATATATGGAAGGTGCTAGAGACCACAGATTCCCCTCAACATCTTGTGCTCAATATGCTTTCTGAAGAGGACAACACTTGTTCTGTCTCAGATGCCGTGGGTGGAGCTGACAGTCAGTCAGCATATATGTGACTGGATGTGTGAGTATTACAAGTTTCCAGAAACCCCTTAAAAAGCACAGACTGAGATTTTCTAGGTTGGACTCTAGTTGGATGTGATTTGGGTTTTTTTTAATCTTCACACTCTCTTTGTACTGTCATGAATGTTTTATTCATGCTTCCTTTTATTGTTTTTGTATTGACTTTTTTATATCTTCAAAAATGCATTGCTGTTCTCCCTCTTCAGCTAAAAAAAATTAAAAATAACATTACTCTAATGCTGTAACAAAAAGTCTGAACTGTATTGGCTATTCCAGTGCAACTATTCTAGAGCACCTCCCATCATATTATTGGACTCTTCAATCACTCTTAAATGTGGCTTCTTGGTATTCAGTTGTTAGGTTGACTGAGGGAATCTTTAAATCCATACAGGAGCAGTATGTGAAGAAGTTGTGATATTCCAACCTTGACAGCTGGAGAAATACATGAGGTTCATGTCTACTTCACAGTAAGCCAACATGGGAGCACAGTTAGAACAGTGGGAGTTATTTCCTCTTTAGACACACAGAGGGTCTCATAATGGGGCCTTGTTTACCAGGGCCATTTCCACTTCCCTTCCTACATGTTGATGAGGTAGACAAGTGTATAGTTTATGAGTTTTCCTCTTAAGCTCAACTTCATAGGGATAGATAGCAATACAGTCCCAAAAGCTCTGCTCCTTCTCAAAGCAGATTTTCCCATAAGCAGGTACTAGTCTGTCTGTAGGGATACATAAGCTCTGCCATTCCGGTCACCCTCATGTCCCTGTACCTAACAACACTGTTGATCCCAAGAACATTGTTAGCCCTTTTTAAGGGACTGAAGTGACTTATGGGACTGGTGCTATTCCCTGATCTCTCTTGACAAAAACTTGTGAAAGAGTTTCACCTCATTCATTTCAACTGTCTCTTTGAAGTTGACTACTGCATGTCTGCATTTTCTTCAAAAACAATATCCAAACAACTGTGCCTAATGGCTAGGGTGAGAAAAAGAGGAAGTATTTTTCAGCAGCAAAGGGTTTCAGATTTTTTTGTTCTGCTTTCCATTGTAAGGGGCTCAGAAGAAAACAAAACCCAAGATGTGGTTACTCAAGATTTCCGAGTACCACAGGTTATGCCTTTCCTCACAAGAATGGGCTTGTGAGAACCAGAACCTATTCGTTTCCTCCTTCACTTGCAGATCTTGCAGGATGGATTCTAGGAATTGTTATTTATTCATTCTGTTGCAGTCCCATAAACAGAGATGGACTGTTCCTCACACCAGCACAAAAGATTAGCAATTCCAGTCATGGAGCAGACCCAAGAACTGCACACGAAATAGCACTGAATTTTGAACCCTTTACTCTGAACCTGTTTACCAGGTGACATCTGTTTTTGCTTACCACATACTGTGCACTAGCTGGAACTTCAGTTTCGAACTGAGCTGGCACACCAAGTGATAGATAGCCTGATGCTCATCTCCATCTGAAGAATAATCTCTCACACCATGATGGCACTCTTCTGAAAAAAAATGCTAATTTTTTGTTGCCTTTATTATGTCTTTTCAGCTTTGCTGGGCTCTCAGCCATAAAGCCTGCTGATGACTTTGTAAGTTGTCAGATACCTTTTGTTGGCAGACAATAGGCAACAGGTGCTTGTGATCTGTCCAAGCCATTATTCCATCTTCGCCCTGTGTTATTATAACCTTCCCTCCCCAAACCCATTCCCAATGTATGACATCAGCCACACATAATTGTCACCAGTCACTTAGTTCTGCTTTCAAATCACGGCAAGGCTTTGTTTTTGTTCATGGAACAGGACATGTAGTGTGCACTCTCTGGGTGCATTAAGTCTTCAAGTAGCATACCAACATATTTTTCTTACATTGAAAATCCCTCTGAATTCCCCCAGAACCTTTCCAGAGTTTGAGACTAGTGAAATTAAGATGATGTAAACATCACACTTCAACTGGTTCAAGTTGATTCAAATGGACTCGCATGAGCTGGATGCTGTTTAGAATCTTCTTCTGGTGACCAACAAGGGTGATTCCAATACGCTGGATATCTCTGCAAAAGAGCAGAGGACACAGAGGTTGTTAAAATGAACTGCTTGTTCTGAACAGTCTCAGTCCATTTTCCATGCAAATCAACGTGTATGGATATGTGTGTGTGTATGTGTGTGTGTGTGTTCTTATCTGTGTCTGAGAAACGGCTGACGAGGCTTCTGCTTTTGCTTGACAAATGTGTGTGGGTGGAGGGGGTGTTGGCACAACTTGGTAGGTACAAAAAGCAGCAGTGGAACTGGGCCATGAAAAGGATCAGAGGGCTGATCTCTTACAGAAAAAAAGAGAGCTGGAGTTGTTCAGCTAGAAGAGACGGCTCCAGAAAGATCTTTCTCAATATATAAAGGGAGCTTTATATAGAAAGAAGGATGGAGAATGACTTTTTACCAGGCCCTGTAGAGACAGGACAAGGGGCAGTGATTTTAAACAGAAAGACAGTATGGTTAGACTGGAGGTAAGGAAGGATGGTGGGACACAGAAGCAGATTGCCAGAGAAAGTTGTGGATGTCCCATACCTGTAAGCATCCAAGGTCAGGTTGGACAGTGCTGTGAACAACATCATTTAGTGAAAGGTGTCCCTGCTTATGGCAGGGGTCGTTGGACTAGATGATCTTTAAAGGTCCCTTCCAACCCAAACGGCTCTATGGTTCTGAGAATGTTCATTTTCCTGGATCCTATCCTTTACGGAACACTTCAGTAAAGTGTGACTGGTGTGACTGGTTCTACACAGCTGCTTGAAAGTGGTTGTTATTATCTGTGCTAGCTGTCATGAACACTCTGATATAACAGGCTCTCTGTAGCACTGACAATACACTTTCTGATGCACACTGGATCAGAATTAGAGCTTACAGATACAGATTACAAGTGTATCACAGCATGGATGGTGTCCAGAGGCCCTTGTAATATGCAAGTAACAGTAGCTACTTTGCTTTGGCTTTCCTCTGCTTTTTCATGTGCGTGTATTTTCCATACAGCCAATTTCTCAGCCTGCTTTCACCTTCTGCATGGGAAACTCTGTGTGTGGTATCTGTTGCTCTCTGCTCTGTTACTTACTCGAGAGTCATGCGTGATATGACATCGAACGTAGCCAGACCGGCCTGGTCAAAGTTCTCCTTGTAGCGGCCCATCTTGATAGCATCCAACCACTCGTGGGCATTGCTGAGGGAAGGGAAATCTGGAGGACAGTTGCTCAGGAGAGGCTGAGATGGTCTGCAAAAGAAGCAGGTTCTAAAACCCAAGTTACCAGCATCAGCTGAGCACACTAGTAAAGTAAGAATTATGAGAGGGAGAGAATGCAGCCTCTGAAGAGGACAAAATGAAGAACAATGACATTTGCTCTTCATGCCCTGACTCCTGAAGTCCCACCCTGATGTGCTGTTTCTAGGCTTCCAGTGCCCCTTTTTCTGCCTGAAAACAATCAGCCAACCCAGAAATTGATTCCCTCCTCCCACTGCCCATCGTTTCTCAGGCACATTCTCTTCTTGTTGCCCAAGATCCTTCCACACTTGGTCTAGACCTATTAGCTGGGCAAAGAACTGCAGTGAGGAGGTTTCTGAAAGAGACATGAGACCTTATATACTTTTCTACCTTTGTGACTAGGTCTCCCTCTCCTAAATGTTCTCTTTCAGTCAGATAGTGACCTATGAGACAATGAGTGTGTTGTTTCAGCTCCAACACCCATCAGGTAAAAGAATCGCAGTAAAAGGCCAAAGAGATGAGTGTTTACATACCATCTTTGCTCTTTTCCTCATCATCTGAATCTATCCCAAAGCTATAACACTCTTTATGTGCTGCTTTTAGTAAACTGGCCATTACTAGATACTTTCCCCCTCCCCCAGCTGTGGAGTAGATTCCACCAAGACAAGATTTATAACCAGAGGGAAAAATCCTCCAGGCCAGCAGGATGTAATTTCGTCATCAGCCCAGCAGCCAACTAACCTTGGCACCGTTTATCCCTCCAGAGACTTCTTCCTTGCTGACCTCCTGCCTCTTGTTCCATCAGACTGCAAAATGCAGTTGGGAAAATATGGGATGTAAGCTGCAGTTCTAAGTATTCTTATGTAGAGACTTCCTTCCCTCCATAAGCTAAGGTCTTCTTTTTCTTCATCATCTCTCGTGGTCACACAATATGGTGTGATCACAGAATACCTTGTGTTGCTGCACCCAGATGTGTCCCTCCCTTCATTTCCTATGATCCCTCAGTCATTCATCCTCAGTGCAACTCATCAAGGTTTATCTCCTGTCACATCCAGCACTCAGAGCTCCCCATTAACTGAATTAGGATATACAGTTCTTCCAACCTGCTTCCTCTCTTTTTTTCTGTTTCCTGTTTATTCTCAGTCTCAAATGAGCGGGTTAGGAAAAAAAACCTATATAGCCTGATTTATGGCTTTCTTTTCCTCATGATGCCTACTAAAAGACAAGTCCTATTATTTTGCATTAAATCTCCATCTCACCTGCTGGTCCCAGTGCCAATGGCTTTGAGGGCTGATGGCTTGCGAATCATTTTATCCAGGGCACTGACTATTTGCTCAAATTTAGGTCTCTGGACCCGTTCCTTCTGCCAGCAGTCAAGCATCAGCAGGTGCAAAACAGTAGGGCAGTCTGGGGGTGGTGGCAGGCGATAGTCCTGGTCAATAGCATTGATTACCTGCAGGAAAACAAGGAACAAAGCTTCATCACAACTGGGAAAATAAAAGACAAAGGAGCTCCAATCACTCGGTGTGTGTGGCTTTCTTCTGCTTGAACTGATAGAGGACAGAGAGGCAAATGTACATCCTCACCACTCGTAGAACTTACATCCTGATTGGACATGTCCCAGTAAGGCCTCTCACCGTAGGACATCACCTCCCACATGACAATGCCATAGCTCCAGACATCACTGGAGGAGGTGAACTTGCGGTACTGGATGGCTTCAGGAGCAGTCCAGCGGATGGGGATTTTGCAGCCCTGGGAAGCAGACAGAAAGCAACCAGAATGTAGTGAGATAAGGACTGCTTGTGAAAACAACATCACTGAAACAATCAGATGTTAGCAGCATAACACAACCCACAGCACAGGGGGACAGTCCCATTTATTCTTTCTTGGAAACATTGCTGGTTTAAATTCATACTATGTTCAAGGTCTCCACCTTGTTTTACTGACAAGTATAAATGAAAAGAGAGAATCACGCCTCTTGCTGCTACAAATCCCACAATTTTATACTTTGACAGCTTTGCAGCACTTCAAAGTGGCATATAGCAAAATCCTCCTGAGTCACAATCATTTGGAAATCTAAAGCCATTTAAGTAACGCCAAACAGCAGCACTAGGGACAGATACATTGAGTAGCTAGCATTAACTGCTTTCTCTTTCCATTCTGACCTCTCTAACTGCAGGTGTGACCTGTAAGATGAAATATCATTCAGGTGCTGGTTCTTCAAAATGCACAGATCTAAAAATTGTTCCACTTTTCAGTGACTGAATTCTTCATCCCCTTCCTTTTCAATCCACCTGTTATACTCCCACCCCTTTTGTAAGTATGTGTGACAGGTGTCACAACTTCATAGGCAGTAAGCTCACTTGATGGTTGGTTGTAAGCCCATAAATACACTTAGGCCGTTTATCTTTTCTGTAGGAAAAAACCTCTTTCTTCAAAGAGTGGTAGTACAGGATTGTAAACTCTCATTCAGTCCCTTATCCCCCCTATAAAAAGCTAATGAAAGGGGGAAGATAATAGCTACATCAGGCTGTGAGGTTTGACCTATTCACCATCATGCCACAAAGAACAGCACTGAGAGTTCACATGGCAGAGTGGCTCAGATACTCAGTTATTTTTAATTTTTACTGCTTTGGAAGAAATAGCCCACAAGATAGAAGGCTGTACTGCACGCTTCTCTATGGTCTCAAGATGGACTAAAGAGGGTACACCAAACCAAAGAGGAACACAGGAAAAAGTTCCATTTGTCAGCACTACAGTAACTCCCACCCCAGCAGTGACTCACCAGACCCCCAGTGTAGGTGGGATTGGAAGCATCATCCTCCAGGAAGCGGGACAAGCCGAAGTCTGACACTTTGCACACCAGGTTACTGTTGACCAGGATGTTCCGTGCTGCCAGGTCACGATGCACGTAGTTCATGTCGGAAAGGTAGCGCATGCCAGCTGCAATCCCCCGCAGCATTCCCACCAGCTGCAGCACACTGAACTGCCCCTCCTTCTGCTGCAAGGGAGGAGGCAAACACAGGCTCTCATGGCCACAGAATAGGAACCCAACAGGGGAGACTAACAAAGAGCAGGGTAACAAGGTGGATTTATGAAGTTAGAGAATGCACATCTTAATTTCAGCCAAATCTGAAGGTTCAAGGATGAGAAATAACAAAGAACGGTGGGCTTAAAGCAATGAACCTCAAATAAAGTCAGATATTGGTGACCTTTTCCTGAAGGCAAACCTCCTCTTGTGGCCACATCCCCCTTTAGCATCCTTTACCTAATCTCTAACGTGGCTAAATGAACACAAGGAGGCAAATCTGCTTTTACTAAGATCCTTACAATGGCTTCCATGCCAGTCTACTCAAGGGGTTCATGTGCTCTTCAAATTGTACCTGCAAAAGTATTTGTGGCTGAATGAGCACATGAATCAGTAAAAAAAAGGAGAAGTGAAGCAGCTATAATACAAAGATGTCCATATTTGTGTTTCACTACTAGAAAACATTAAATCCAAAAATTACTGCAAGTTTCATTACTTCATTACAATGTTGAAACCTGAAAATATTCTGTGAAATAAAGTCTGAAAAACATTATTAGAAAGGAAAAATTTGGAACATGCACATAAGCAACTGAAAGGGTGTGTACAAAGATTTGGTACTGTTTACAATTATTGAAGATGTCTAAAATACTGAAATTTTATATGGTTGTTGAGCCCTTGGAGTATTTTCACCACGCTGACCTGAAACCACTTCCTGTGGCTATTACCTATCATTTCTATTGCATCTGAAGAGGGCAACTGAGGACTTAGGAAGACAGGAGTGAAGAGGAAGGACAGGCAATATTATCAGGTCTGAGACCGGCACACAGCGAGATGAAGAGGTTAATGGTTGTGGGAGACTCTGTGGTACCCTGAGGAAGGAATCCAGCGATCCGTTCTCCATGAACTCGGTGACAATCATGACTGGTCGGCTCTTGGTGACCACCCCCTCCAGGTGGATGACATTGGGATGCTCAAACTGCCCCATGATGCTGGCCTCGCTCAGGAATTCCCGCCGCTGTTCCTCTGTGTAACCTGACTTCAAGGTCTTAATAGCCACCATGTATTCACGCTTCCCTGGGTGCTTTAGGCGCCCAAAGCACACCTCTCCAAACTCTCCTGTCAGGGAGGGAAGAAATGCCTCAAGTAAGGAAACACACCAATGGATTTTAGTCAGATGTACTAAAGCATTCTACTGTGGACAACTTTGGGTGATGCTTGGAAATAGGGTTATGGGACCGTTTAGATTAAGGCAAAGTTTTTGGTGGAGGTTGGAGACCACTACATCTTCAGGGTTCAAATGAGGAGTTCTAAGTCTTCAAAAGATGTTTTAAATTTGATTTAGAGCCAGCATCTAAGGATTAGCAGGTTAAAATGAATTTTGGTAAAAGCAATGGTTTACATATCCTGGGACACTTGATATACTATGGATCCACGGGTCCATTTCAGGCCAGTAGTGTGCCAGGTTTCAAGGTGAACAAGAAGGCACTTTAAATAATCTGCAGATTCTCACACTACCTGATCCAATGACCTCCTCAATCTTGATGAGGGACACATCAATCTCCTTGGCAAATTCTCGAATGGCTTCATTGGGATCTTCATAGGTTGAAGGATCAATGTAATACTTCACCCCGAGCCCTGTAGTGGGGGAAACAGCCCAAAACATCACCAGAATCAAACCCTGAGACACACAAGTGTTAATGAGTCTTGAAAGGAGCCAGGCCCTTGCCATCTGTTGCTCACACACACTTACCTCGTGCACCGATATACTGCTGCAGGCGGTCTGTGTATGGAGTCTCTCGCCTTTTACTGCAGGACACAAAGGAAAGGAAAGTCAAAACACACACCAAGAGTCTGTCATCAGACACTGGGGTAGGCTTCTCAGTGCAAGGCTCAGAGAATCCTTGCAATTAGGGGAAGAAGATGGATGTTAAGATCCTGCCCATCTCCTGGTAACCAGTGCATGCTTGTTTTCTATGTGGCGGTTTTTGTACCACTCTTGGCATCCCCACTTTAGAAATGACAAATGATAGAGCTTCCAACACTATCCTGAAAAAGAATATGACAGTTTAATGTTACTGCCTTGGAAGTTTTCTTGCTATTCAGGCTAAATTTGCATTTTAATTTAATTTAATTACAACAAATTTTTCTTTTCAATTATAATGTATGCTGCCTTCTGTGATGCCTTTTAAGTTCTTCAAAAGCATTCTAAGAGCTATTTACTCTAATGCTTAACATGTATAGATGCCCCCCAATTATTTTTGCTCCTGGCTTTGTTTAACAGCATTTACTTTGGCCATTCTACTCATAAGTATGGTACCAAACCAAACCACACAGACCCAAACAGATGGAAATCTGTTCCTTGATGTGAGTTTTGTATGTGCAGATCAAAACAGGTTTGGTCTTTATTATTGTAAGGTTTATTGCATATATGCACCTAATTTCCAGTAAGCATAGATCCTTCTCAGCATAAGCATTTCTCAGATTTCATTCTCCTTCTGAATGTGTATGATTCAATCATTTATTTCCCACACAATCTAATTATTTTAGAAGTTTCCTTCTATTCTTTGTTTGCATTAAATCTATTTGCTATTTTCAAGCTACTCCCTTTGTTCCAAGCAGTGTTAATTTTTATAAAATGTACATTTCATGCTAGTTTCCAATTATCCTATTAATTAGACCAGATTGTAAATCCAACCCTACAGTATCCTGCAGTATCCCTGATGTCTGCATGGATTTGCATCAACTCATGTTTTGCTGTTTCAGCATGAGACCTTTTAGCTGCTGATTCAATTAGCATTTGAAGGCAAAGTATCATGAAACATTATGTTACTTTTCTTTATGAACATAAGTAATTCTGACATTCTAACAGCTTACTGTATCATTCTTACTTGTCAGACTTATCTCTTTAAATTCTGCTTTCAAAGACACAGACAGTTTTACCTTCAAAATTTCTTCTCTTTTGCAAAGAAACTGGTTTTTCTGGGGGCCTACACCTAAGAGCTCCAGCTCTGTTGTTGAACCTGAAAGTCAGGTCTACAATTATAGTTTTTATAGGTTATCTAACAAATTAATTGTTTTTCATATAAAAAGCCAACAAAACAATTAGCTAAAATAGGTGTTTCACAGTGCATATTGCCTGAAAAATGTGTACCAATAATTTATAAAAACAAGTTAAAGTCATAGCATTTGACTCTACATATGTTCAACCTTATAAAGAACTACTCATTTCATCTGGTGTTTCTCATTTTCTGCATATTCAAACTTACTTTTCTTATCAAGGACAAATTTAAAATAGAAGTTTGGTATCTCCACTTTTTCTGAAAAACTGTCTATTAAATGTACACTATTCTTTAATGATAAATGAATGTATTTTTTATGGTATTTCTTCAAATATATATTTACAGATGCCATTAATGTCTTTCCCCAACACAGTTTTGGTAGTATTGACTTATTCTGGGTTTGGTTTATTTTTTTAGAAAAATATATGCTTTATTGAGTTGTGCACATAATATCACATTTCCAGCTGTAACAAAAAATTGTATTTTTAACAGTTCAAAGCAACAAAAGGAGGCAACATTTCAAATATAACAATATTTGATTATTTTTTTACCAGAAAGAAAAATATTAGAAGAGAATATACACAGGAGGAGAAAACAAATGCAGAAAAGGGAAGAGAACAAAAAAGAAATCATTAAAACTAGATGTCACTTTCTAAAATTAAGTAGTTTATACATTTTTTTTTAGGTGAGCAGAAAAAGCTAAAAAGTCCCTCTTGTGCAGAGGCACAGTAGAGCAAAAATACAGAAATCCATTACTGACAATCTAGGGGATTAAGTTCAAACCTCAGTAAATTCAAGGAGCAGGTAATGACTGTTTCTTTTCTTCAAATAACAAAACCCCCACTGTTTACTTTTGTAGCTCTACAAAAATAGCAACCCTTACTTTTTTCTCTTTAAAGATTGTCTTTTTCTTTTTTTTTTTTTCTGTAACAGATTATCTCTACAATCTTTTATATGCTCTTTATTCTTTCCAAAATGGAAAGTCATATTTTCTTTCTTTAACCTATATTTTATGAGCTAGTGTTGAATGGAACCATTTGGGGTGTATAGATTTTATTCTTCAGCAAATGAGCCCTTGTCTCTCGGCCCCTGGTGAAAGCGTATTTATCACCTTCTAAATAACTGGATATGCACACTTATTCCACCAGTCATTTTCCACTGCATTGTTTCATTCTCACTTGCTAGCCTAAAATGCAATTTACAGTCCCTCCTTCACAGCAATGCATTTAAATACCTTTTGAGTACCAGCTTTGAAGTGCTTTCCTTGTGTTCATATTGCTAACTAGCCAAATACCAGCTAAGTACATGAGTGGTTTACCAAAGGAGAAGCTCCTCAGATAGGAGTAATGGGGCAGGATCTTTCCTTAATTAGAGAATCTCAAGGACATCTGGATAAATGCAGATCAGGCTGTTTCCCCTGGGATGGGGTTATGTTGCGGGGGTAAGGAAGTTCCACTGTCTGAAGTGCACATGAGCAGGTCAAGGAATTCACCTCTTGAAGATGATGGCAAGGATGGCAATGGCAGCAATTACCAAGAAGGCCAGACCCCCGAGCGCTGAGCCCACGATCAGTGGCAGCCGGTCCTGCACCATCTCCGAGCGCTCCCCTGGCAAGGAAGACACACACACACGCACATGGATGCAGACGACAGGAACTGTGAGGAGTTTCCCTTCTGCTCACCAAAATCTCACCCATAATTCCATCCCTACCAGCCCTCTGCTCCCCAGTCATTGTGCTTCTCCAGTGTCTTTTTTCCTACACTTGAGAAGCCAGTGCTCCCTCTGAATCCACTTTCTCTTCCTCTGGTCCACTGGCAGCTGACAAGCCATTCAAGCACAGACTAGCTCTACACCTGGGCTGTAATCCCACTGTCCCCTACTAACGTAGTTTGCTGGTGACATTCTTGAGTATGTCAAGTGTATCAACCTTTGATCCATACCAAAAGAATGGTGATACTGCTGGAAGGCAAGCTTCTGCATATGTCTGTGTCCCATCTACCTTTGTGTCCTGTGTCCCACCCGTCTTTTAGACATTCAGAGAGCTTTCAGCTGTGAGATGTCCCGTGACAGCTGGGGGCCAAACTACAGCAGTGTATAGTGCTATGTACTGACACATGCCCCTAAAGAGATTTTCACTGGCACACTCTGCCCCTGCTGGTCAGAGGCACAGAGGCAACAAGGAGCAGGGCTGGGGAGTATGGCAGCAGCATAACCAATACCCTCTGACAGCATGAAGCTTCTCTGAGTGAACAAATTTGCATATGCAAATCATTATAAACAGAAACACAAGTTGAGTAGGAGTGTCTGGTAGCAGTCCTCCAGAGGATAAGTCAATACACTCAGGGACACAGGCAAGTGGAAGGTGATCATGTGCAGACCTCAGGACAAAATGGCAGCACTTACCTCCTGTTAAAGTCTGGAAGTACATCTTCCCACTGTAAGGGCCGTAGCCGACTGCTGTCCTGGCACGCACTTGGAAGGCATAGATCTTCCCTGGGCTCAGACTCGATATCGTGGCCATGTTGGTCTCACTAGTTAAGGTCAATGAATTATCCTCATCTTCTGCCTATGAATGTCAATGACCAAAAAGGAATGTGAAATTTCTGCCTACGCTGCTTCATCAAGGCATGACAGTTTCCATGTCAACCCAATATTCTTTGAACCTTTACAGAGCCTCCCAACAACAGCTGCTATTCCAGATCTTCCTTCTCGCACACTACTTATTCCTCACTGCTGCTTTTCATTCCCCCAGGCCTGGGCTTCCCACAAAGTTCTGTAAAACTCTCAATCTAAACAAAAATGAAAGACAAAACTTTGTCCTGGGGCTCGCTTTCTGTAAACTCCAAACTCATGTACTCTCTTAGGAGAATTCAGAGCAAGAACTCACGTAAAGCTGTATCCAGGAAGCTGCTACATACGTTATCACAAATACCAGTCCTTTTTACCACTAAAAAATAGTAGCCCTGCCAAATCCTACAAAGATATTTATGTGAAAGACCAGTAATATGGAATGGGAGTTTGTCTGAACAGCCCCACACATCTCTGCCCCTCAAGCCAGATGGACTAGGAGTCGCAAGACATATGAATGGAAGGCAAATTTGTATTTGCCACCCTGTAATTCCAGGACACATAGAGTTATTTGCCACTTAGTGAATGAAAGAGTGCATTTCTCCTCATAAAATTTCTTAGAGATGTCTGTCCAGGCATAAATGAGGACATGAGACTTCTCTTCATAAACAAATGACAGACTTGCAGTGAATCTAATTCCAGTAAACTTCAGCTCCTTCCACTATTACGTGTGTTAGCTGATGCTAAACTTAATTGTTATCTGAAGCTTTTAAGCTTAAACAAGTGTCTTCTCTTTTCCTAAAATGTGCCTTGTCCCTAGATGTTTCCAAGCTGGGAAATGGAGGTGGACTGATGTCAGATGACATGTATATCACAAACTTCTGGTATGGCTGAAGTTTGTTCCTTCCTCCTAACTGAAGCATTTTTTTTTTCCACCTTGTTCATCGTGATACAGGGTCGTATCTCCCAGACACGAAGTGCTCAGTATCACTTTTTGCTCACCTTGTCAAAGTAACGTAGCTGGTAATCCAGGATGATCCCATTGGGCTGGTCCGGCTGAGGCCACGACAGTGTGATGCTATTGGTAGTACGACTCACCTGATGCATCATAGGCACAGCAGAAGGGACTGGAATGAAAAACAAAAAGGAGATTACAAAGGGATAAGCTTAAAAATGAACTATAACTGAGTATTCCATATGGTGAGTTAATAAGTAAGGGCAGCTCTTCCTTTAATTTTCCTTAATTTGCATTATGAAGCAGTTTGTAAAATATCCAGAAGAAATCCAGGCACAATACCACTCCACTGGGAGATACAGTCACTGACAACTCAGACTGAAAGAAAATGAAGAAATCCAGATCCAACTGATAATGCACAGGAGTTAAGAAATTATCTGTATTACAGCTGGAACATAATTCTGACCTTCAAATGTGCAATTTTGACAGGCAAGATGGGATAGTGCTCCATGTCACTGCCTTGTTTTAAGGTCACGCTTGGACAGAGAATACGACAGTGGTCAGAACAAAAGCAGAGCCTCTCATTTCTCTTTCTGCTTCCTCCCCAGACTGTAATTCTTTTCCTGAGGGGAAAAAATCAAGTACGGGCTACCACAGTAGTGGAGGCCCTGCATATGAAGTAGTCTGGAGAATGGAAATCCACTCCCACCAAAACCATTCATGAACCCATGTGCACACACATGCACATTCTCCAGGTTCGTGCAAAGCTAAGAGTGTTACCAGTTTCATCTTGGGAAGAGATTTCCAAGCAAAAATTTCAGGACAATTTTACTGCCTTTCCACAAAGCCCTTCTCAAGTTTTGCTTTCTCTCTGCAAAGAAAACTTCATTTTGCCAAGAAACCTACAGGTAAACAGCTATGGTATCCTCATTTTCCTAATGGATGCAACATTTTCAGTAACATTTAAATTTTCCAGAAAAAGCATACCAATGAAAAGCTGCCACCAAACCTCATTGGTTTTAGAAAATAGACATAAACTTCCTTGATGTGAAGAACGAAGCAGAGACATTTGGCAAATGATCAAAACCTGCAGAATGGCATCTTCTTCCCTCATTAATCATGAAAAAGATAAAAGGATTGTTTTTAATAACAAGATAAAATTATTCCGAAAAACATATTTCAGATGAGCTTCAAACAGCTCAGGCAAGTGGGAACTAATTTAAAAATGTAAATGAAACAAAAAAGAGTATAAGCAATAAAATGCTTTCTCTCCTTGGTACTCCTTTTATTTTTTACCATTGCTTGTCCTTCAAACAAGGTTACACCAACTACTTCACCTGCCAATGAGAATGTTGTGAGAAGAATGGAAGAGAGCAACAATTAACCAAGTACAGCATGGAGCATTCAGGATGCAAATGAATAGCACTGTATTAAAATGTCAGGAGGTAACTGGTCAGTTAACATTTGACCAAGACAGATTCTGCTACATTTAATGTCCCAAAAAGTTTAACTCTCTTCCACTGAGACACAAAGCAAACACACAGGAGAGGTGCAAACCTAAAAGCACAGCTACATTATCAGGGAACAGCCCACTTCCTTCTAAGATTTTACAGAATGATCAGAGTTAAATCTTCCCTCAATTCCTCTCCTTCCCACCTCTAACAGTTATTCTGCTCTTGCTTTCATTTCTTCCCAATCCTCAATTTTTTGCCTACCTGGAAGAATTAATCAAACAAAGAAACAACAAAAACATCACTCAACCATGTGTATCACTCAACCATCACTGTATCTCTCGACCATGTGCCACAACATTCTAGAATGTTCTCATTATCCAGATATGTCCAGCACTCAGGGTAATCAGATGGTGGCAGAGGGGAGGCAACCAGGATATTGCATTCTGTTGTATTAAAAATAGTTATTTCAGTGATTTGCACCTAATAAGCAGACACTACTTAGAGCAAAAGCCATTAAAACCTCTCAGAAATGAAACCAGTTATGAATAACTGCAAGGCAGGTTGTCTTTAATCTGCCTCTCTGAGACAGAGTTTAGATTTTGATACACGTTTGCCTCTCTTTTAAGGACCTAAAAAATTATGAAACATTGGCCAGGCAGCTCTTCCATCACTTAAACTAAAAGAGATATCAAGATTTCTCCTTTGAAAAATTTCATACTAACATGGTATGAGTACTAATACTAACGTGATGTGCAATGCAAATGTAATTGTTGGTGGAGTTAAGTACGTATTTCCTGTCAGAGGTGTATTATAAAGTTATTTTCTCAGTGTTAATACATTAGGAAATATAAAGTTCAAGATTTTATGCCTATAGACATTCAAAGTACCATACCTCTGCTGCCACAGAAGTGCTAGGTGAGTATTTTCCCTTGTTCGCATGTCAACTATTAAAAATGTTTATAACAGAACTTTGCTTTCAAAGCTTTCTTTTGTATACACAAATGTGTCTGGGTCTATATTGATTTGTCAGTTTTATTATTTTCTTTTTACATGAGGCTTACAAACATAGACATTTTAGGTCCCTATCTAATGGCAGCTGAAATCACAGTGCCTGATTCAATCCAATCTGGGCAGCTGGACTAGATGATCACTGTAGGTTCATTTCCAACTATTCTAGTCTAGTCTAGTCTAGTCTATTCTTCTATTTACTGAGAGCAAGAAAACATGCTCTGAGATCAGATCTTTAATTAAGACTGAAAAAGCAATATCTTTGTATGCAATTTAAATAATAGCAAATGTATGGAAAATTCTTGTCCATATAAACCTAATTAAAGTTGTGAAGAAGTCCAAACACCAGTTAAACACACCTCCCAGATTCTACATTTTGTGGGTTGTCAGTTGCAACCCTTCTACATTGCAGGACAATTTTTTTTCTTGGCAGCAGACACGTGCCTGCAAGACCAAAAATCTATCTCAGTCAACAGACTGGGTAAGTGAGGAGTGCGAAGGAAGTGAAGATCGTGTAACAGTACATGGCAGTCCCCACTTATGCAGAGCACAGCCAAGTGCCACTCTCGGCAGACCATGAGCATTTCTGGCATGTGACATTCAGCCCATATTCCATTCCATTCAGGAGAGCAGATGTGACCCCTTTGTGGTTCTGCCTGGAGGAGTCCCGTGGGATAATGCCCTGGAGAGAAGAGTGACTCAAAAAAGCTAGTTCATGCGCAAGGATTTTCTACTCCAGGTGCAAAAGCAATCCATCCCAACAAGCACAAATTCAGGCAAAAAATGCCAACAGGCCTGCAAGTTTGAACAAGGAGATCCTACCTAAACTCAGACACAAAAAGGAAGTACATGGAGACAGAAGCATGGACAGGTAGTCTGACAGGAACATAGAGGCATCGTCCAAACACGTAGACACATAGCTAGGAAAGCCAGAGCCTATCTGGAATCACATCTGGCACAGCATGTCAAAAGTGAGAAGGGTTTCTCTAAGTACAGAGGTGGCTCAGGGAAGAGGGAAAATGTGGGTCAACTGCTGGGTGGTGCAAGGGTCCTGGTGACACAGGGCATCTTCTTCACATCAGTGTTTACATGCAAGTCTTTCCTTTAGGAACTCTAGGTCCTGGAGACCTTGGGAAAGTCTGCAGATGGGAAGATCTTCCTCATGCCAGATCAGGTGACTGAATATTTAGGCAAACGACATCATTCCATGGGCCCTGATGGGATGCGTCCTTCGGGCTGATGTCATTTTGAGGGCACTCTTGATTATCTTAGAATCATCTTTGTGACTGTGAGAGGTGCCTGAGGACTAGTGGAAAACAAATGTCACTCCTCCTCAACAAGGGAAAGAAAGAGGATGCAGGGATATGCAGCCAGCTAAGCCCCACCTTTATCCAAAGGGGTTGTTAAGTCTCCAACCTTGGTAATATTCAAAGGTGCTCTGGGTGGGGTCAGGGGCAATTTGCTTGAGGTGACCCTGGTGAGCAGACAGGTTGGAGAATACATAGTTCAGAGGCATCTTCCAAGCTTAGCCATTTTCTGATTCTGAGGAGACTCATCCAGCAGTACTGACTAGATATCCATGGAGTACAACAGGAGTTTAGACAACTGGCTCGTGGATCATCACTCAGCCGGGATTCAAACTAAACCCTGCCAAGACCTGTGTGTTATGTCCAGTTACTTATGTGCTGTCTTCCCCTTTCATCTTGCCCCACAATCTTGGTAAGTTATATAGTTTGGTCAACCTCAGCTAGGCCTCTAATGTTCACTAACGTGCCTCTACATTCTCTCACAATTATTTCACTTTTGTTACCTCTTCAGGTATTCTATTCTCCTCATACTCCAAGCAGATGACATGAAGACCTTGGCTTTGTTCCTAGCTTTGTTCCAGCTTCCCAAATACCATCTTCTAGGAAGATCAGTCTGAATGCAGCACGGAAATTCCCTTTTTGATGTGTTTATTATCTTATCTTTATTTTGAAAATGTCCTACATTTTTCCACACATTTAAATTTAGTTCTGGCCCTGTCTCTAAACACCAAAAAATCCTTTAAAAGTATCTTGGATTGTCTTCTGTCATAACCTTGTACTTTTGATCCCTATGGATGAAGAGTGCTTTAAAAGGGCAAATTAGTCAGTTATTTTCACTTCCCTTCCTTCTCTTATTATTAGTTTTTGTGTATGCATTCCATTCATACTTAATGAAAACAGACTTTATGACACAAGGTGCCATATTTTACTTTGTATTTTATACTTATACTTGATCAAAAGGTTTCTGACTTCATTTAAACAGTAGGTGAAACCTGAATTTTCCAAACAAGTATTCATTCTCTGCTCATGCTGCAGAGATTGGGCATAGTAAAGAGAGAAACTGGAATAGTTCCTTTTTCTGGAGTGACCATGGAAATTGTAATTAATTCCCAGTCATAGCTGGGCAATCCATTAAAGATGGCTAAGTTGACAAATGTCATTAATGTCACTAAGAGAAAAATTAAAACTTAAAAGAGCATTTTTGTTGTTCCTATGTGAATAGAAAACAAAGAAGCTGAATTCTTAGGGAACTTTGGTGAATGCTCAGGATTGGCAAATAGTTCATAAATAAGCAAACAGCTAAGAACTTTGTAAAACAATATATTTCATTGAGAGGACAATGAACACTCACACTCCACTTGCTGTACCTGCTGGCTTTAGCCCTGCAAAACACAACAGCATGTAGATTTTGACAGCTCTCCTCCTATTTCTTTCTTGTTTTGAACTAGAAAATGCCTTGCCTTTGTCCCTGCTTTTGCCAGCTATGTCTACTGTACTCTTTTGGGTCTCTTTGGAAAAGCAAACATCTTCAAGCAATTCATCATTTCCCTTCACAACCTCATAATCATATTTGGCATTTAATTCCTCCCCTCTTCTCACACTATTTCATGTGAAAATCTTCTGTCAGGTCCTCTTAAACTTCCTGGCACTACCCAAAACTGTCCTTGTCCCCATTCAGCCTCTTACACAAGCCTTCAGACTGTCTAGCACTCATTTCTGCAGCGCTACAGATTTTTGGTATTGTCAGGTCCCACTGCTCTGATTCCCACTGATGCAGAAGGCGAATACATACATTTTCACAGGTACAAGGCAACCTGGTCAAATCACCTTTATCTTCACATACCTCTACTAGCTCTCAAAATGTCTGGACTCAGCTAAAAAAAAACCCCAATACATTTGCTTTTAAAAGTCTGCATTGATTTGTTCCAACATTTAAATCTCTGCTGCCTTTCTTTTTTCCTCCTCTTTCTAGGAATGTAACAACTGCCTGAACGAATAAGTTCAGCAGCATTTCTCTGGCAACAGACATTACTACATGCTTCAGTGAAAGTTCCAAGGAAAAAAATAGTAGCTACAGGTAGTTACAGCTGTGCATAGAAAGAGTTTCTTCACAGCCCTTTAAATGAAAACCTGACTTCTGTCCTGACACATGAGAAGAGATATTTGTTTACCCTAATAAATACATTTCAAGATGTTAAAATAATGAATAAAAATTTAGTCAGTTTTATTTTTTGTAATAATACAGTAGGAGTTTAAGTTCTTTGCATTTTTGTGTGTCAGGTTCACACCTGTGAAGAAGTATAACTTCATTAGAATTACATAATTGCCTTTCATCATGTGGTTCCTGCTATCTGGAACAGCCTTCCAACATCTCTCTACACATCCTGACATTTATTTAGGTATTCACCCTCAGCACTTCAAACCTGAGCTGAAAGCAATTCCCTTCTCTTGTCTCATCTCTGTACAGTTCTTCCGGTGATTAGCATATCATATTTGCATTTCACACTGTTACTATCCAAACAGGTTTTATTACTGCTATCCAAACAGGCCTCATATTTCAGGTTAAGTCTTACAGTAAATGAGTCTTTTCAGTGCCAGCCCTTCTAATTCTGATTTCAGGCACATGGTCACTGCAGAGTAGGAACATCATAATCAAGCTGCCACAGAAAAATGTGATTGTGCAACCAAAGGATCCTACCAAGCTCTGAAGAAGGGCCAGAAGACTGTGAGGAGTAAGCAAACTCTTAGAGGAACAGTGTTTTGGAGACAAAGATGAAGAGTGAATAGGTATCATAGGAAGAAGAAAAAGTAGAACTGTTTCCACACAGAACATTGCCTAAGATACCTCTAACAAAGGGGCAGGAGTATTTTTTGAACCAGCAATTTGAAGAAGAGAGAGAACTCAGACTGATGTATGAGTAAGCAGAATCTTCGGAAACTGCCAGGACTGGAGAGTCTTTTTTTGGTTTGTCTTTAATTCAATGGAGAGAAAATTTTTGCTATGGCCCTTTATCCTGACACTGTGCCTTTTTCTGGTTTGCCTTTTTTTTTTTTTTTTTGTACCTTTCATGTTTTTCTGTACCCTTTTTCTTCCAGCATATAAAATCCTGAAAGTTATATCTCTGCTCGCATAATAATAATAATAGAAACAATAATAATTGTTGCAAAAACAAACACCAACAAGCAATGCTAAAGTGAAAAGCTGCTGAAGGGATCAAAAGGAGGGGGTATGGATGAGACAGGCCACGTGATGGAGGAAGCAGGGCCTTGCTAGTATGAGCTGTCAGCACAAATCGAGGGCAGCTCATCTCAAGCTCACTCCTCACAATCCTAAGGAAAAGCAAGGAAAGAAAAACTGGAACCAAACACAAGAAGAAGCCACTCAGTACACATTGATGTCTAAGGAAGTTGTCCTCCTCTGAAACAGCTTTACTGCACAGGAGAGGCACCTTAGAGAGAAGCACCCAACATACCCAAGACACCCAGAGACACGACAAGACACATGGAAGAGGAGTGGTCAGAAAATTCAAAAAGAAACAGAAGAAGAGAGTAGATATTTTTTTTTTTTTTTGATTCCAGGAAGGAGGAGGAAGCAGCTGCTCAATTAAGTTATCTCTGATATAGATAAAGAAGGTTGAGATGAGAAGCATGAAGAAAGAGGATTCTGTAGGATGTTAATAGAACACCCACCTTTCTCCAGGAAAAGCCAAAGAAACTGCCTGGAATTACCATACAAATTACCCAGCCACATTTTACTGTAAACAAAAACTGATCACCCACTTGCAGCCAGCCTTTTAAGGGGACAAGGGATCCTAGAGGTGCTTTGCTACTTGATGTCTGTCAGGTAACATTTCAAAGGGAACAAACAGATCAACCCCCTGGCATCTGTTAACAGTAGGAAATTCGTTGGGGGGTATAAACTCCCTTTATTTCCACATAATAGAAACAGAAATGATAAGATGTGATTTAACTGAGCCCATGATGCCACATCTGGTTTCATAGCACTTCTCTGGAGCTTTACCAAAATCGTGTTTTGCAGGGGTTTCCACATTACACTCTCGAATCTCATACGGGATTTGTTTCAGTTTAACATTTACACAACTCCAAATGTTTGCAGACATTTTCTGTCACTCAGTTCCCCCTCTTTCTCCTCTTCATCACATTACTCTTCATTATATTCTCTGAACAAGCTGTGTATAATTCCTCTCTGTATTAGCTTATACATGCTTGTGAAGAACAACATATGCCCAGTCTCTTAACGCTGACATTTAGCAGAACTCTATGCCTGGATGTATGTGTCTCTCCAGCTCCGGTCCTTGTAAATGATATTTACAGGAAACAGAACTCCTCTGACTGCCCACACAACCCATTAGTATCTTAGTTTAGTCATCCCTATGGTTTAATTTCTAGTTGCAAGGATCACGACATCTTTGAATATAATTGTACAACACATTTTAATATTTCTACCATGTAAAGAGCAAAAAAAAAAAAATTTTGTTTCTTATTAAGAGGAAAATAAGACGATGAAATGGAGAAGAGTAGGGGATAGAAAAAATGATTAGCTTCTCTGGCAAACTGATGCTCACAAAGTCCTCATCAAACCCTGACAGTGTACCCCCTCTTGCACATACGAAACCCTCTCTTGCACATACGAAACAACGTGCTTTGTCTGACCCGTGGCGCTACATCTCCCATTGGAATCTTCTACAGGGCAGCTTCTCCCCCAACAATCACATCAGCTGCTAAACTTGAGTTTTTCTGCCAAGAGGGAAGAATGGAAAGCCCATTTAGATAAGGCAGGAGTGAGCAGGGCAAAAGCGAAACTGTGAAACTAGAAGAGCAGGATAAAAAAAGGCACAAGACACAAGTAAAAAGACAAAACTCCAAAACTCAAAAGGATGCAGGGGTCTCCTCACCTGACTGGCTGGTGCTGACATTGATGGTGGCAAAGTGGGGCGCCTCTGAGCTCAGCTCCGTCACCAGGTTGACGGCCTGGATCTCGAAGGTGTAGTGCACTCGGGCCAGGAGGTTGGAGACCTGCACGCGGCTCTCGGTGAGCCCCACCTGGCGCGGCTCGAAGTGCACGCTGTCCCCGCAGCGCACGCACGGCCCCGCCGAGCCCGCCGGGCACACCTTGCACACCACATTGAAGAAAACGTCCTTGCGGCCACCCAGGTCCTTCGGGAGGCGCCAGGTCAGCAGCACGTTGGAGCCAATGATTTCGTAGCTGAGGTCACGAGGAGCAGAGGGGATGCCTAGAAAACAGAACGGAGGATCAAAATGCCATGGAAGAACGGGAGAGAGGGGAGGGAAGGTAGGAGGCAAAGCAAAGGGAAAAGAACAGAACAAGTTGCTGCTTCTTCTCATTCTTACTCTTCTTTAGCTGTTTCTTTGAGCAAGGCTAAGAAAAAACATACTCTGTGCTACATCAAGCACACACATTAACAAAGGAACAACTGTATTAGCACATTTTAGACAAACAAAATTACAAAGAAGAGTCTTTGTTTCAAGGGTGTGACTTTTTAATTTCCTTAAAAGAATAGTCATTGTTTAGGGAAGTGCCAATCCCTTGAAATTTTAAACTTTACACAAGCTTAGTAAAGATTTCTCTCTACTGAGACCTGTAATTCTCTCCTTTGGCACCTAGTATCTCTGAGCTTTCTCAGACTTCAGTTAACCTGTTGCATCTGTTCCAGGAACTGGACACCAGTTTTGCCTGCATTTATTTCTGGTGCCAGCCAGATTCCTCAATGGCACCAGAGGCAAACTCTGACAGCTGAAAAACTGCCCAACACTTCCCTTGATGGCACAGAGACAGTGAAGAGAAGGAGGAAAATGTGGAGGGTGAGAGGAAGGCATGGGGATGAGAATGGGAAAAGACACTGCAGCTAAGAAGGGAAAAGAAAGGTAGAAGTAGGCAGCAGAATTGCACTGCTAAACCTGGGCACAGACAAAGCAGGACGGGAAGGGGAGGGACAGAAAGGCTGAGCTCAGTAACAGGGAGGGGTAAAGGAAACATTATTTACAGAGCATTTCCCTCTGAAGGCTGTAATGAAAGCTGGGAATCCTCATTCTCACCATCACTCTGTAGTCAGGTACACGAGCAAAGGGAAGTTTTGGCTTATTTCAAAGGTCTTGAGAAGAGGGGAATTGCAAACCGCCCCCCCAAATCATTTGGGCACATTCTCTCTCATTAACTGCTCTTCTTGCTTTCAGACACTTCATCCGAACACTTACCAGTGCAGGGAGCATCAGAATTGTCTGAAGCAGATCGATAGTACCGATTCTGACACACACATTCCCGGGAACCCGGCAGCGGAGCGTGGCTGTGGGCAGGGCACGGATGGCAGGGGTCATCTCCCACGGATACTTTAAAGAAACCAGGGGCACAGGCTAAGAGGAGGAAAATAAGAGAGGCAAAAGCAGGAAAATCATTAATTCAGATTTCAGAAACACTGTAATCTTATTTACATTTAACCTGTACTGCTACTGCTGGGAGAAGTTATGGCATACAGCTACTACTAGTTTTGGCTCTTTATGGAGCATATTTTGTTCAAGTTCCCATTTTAAAACATTTTTTATTTTATTCTATATGTAAGTGCTTAAATTGATTCACTGGCAGATGAAAGAGAACCAGTCCTCAGACAGCTTTGGCCACCTTGAATAATTGTCTTCTCATTATTCACTCAAAGAGCTTTTAAATTGGAGAAGACAAGGAGCCCAGCCAAGTGATTTGTCTTAAAATATCAAACAGCTACCCACACCTCCTTCCCCCACCCAACACAGCCACAAAATTGGATTTTTTTATGCTGCCTACAACAGTTTCATTGCTTAAAGTAATGTACACTACCATTGCTGATTTTGCATTAAAACTAAGAGCAGACACTTAGACTGGCAGTCCTATTTTTTTTTTCCTGTAGGTCTGAAAACTTCCCAGTAATGGATAAAAGCACGTTAATTAGTCAAATTCAATCTGCAAATGCATAGGAACATGTATATGCAACAAGCTGAAACAAGGATGGAAATCCATCCTACAGGGAAAGAAAATGAAAAAATAATTTATTAACAATATGGGAGTATGGCACATTCTAGGTTTGGCAAAGAGGCTATGCTGACTTGCCTAATAGGAGGTGCTTGGACCTAAAACTGAAGTGCTAGGATACAACTTTTACTATTTTTATATAAGTTTTCTAAAGCTGATTTTCTATATAAATAGATACAGCTCTTTTACATTTTACAGACTAACAAGCTTAGGGGAAAGTTCATTTGCAGCTGACATTTGGTTCATTAACTTCACAATAAAGAGAATTTATAAGGGAAACTTTCAGATAGACCCCAGATAAGCATCTGGTATCAAGAGACACAAGGGACACCCTCAAGAGCAGAACTGTTCTAGTGGTTACTGTAAGTAGAATATTACAACATACTGAGGATAGCAAAAAAGTTACCTAAAATGTAAGGAAGAGAAGAATATTGTATAGAGGCGTTTTATGAAATTAGGATCATATGTGTTCAATCCCCTTTGTGGCTATAGGCACAGCCCAGAAATAACAGCCAATAACATCTCTGGAGTCTCATCAGGTTTATGCCTCTTGTATTACTTCATCTTCTCTGTCAAAATTCTTGGATGCAGAGGAACCTCCACATGTACACAGAAAAGAGTGGTAAGTCCTTGAACAGGTCAGACCATAAAGGGGACTTCAGTAACTCTGAATGATAGCTATTAGATAGGGGAACACTGTTTCTTTCCAGCACTCAAAAAATGACAACATTCAGTGCATGATACATGGCCATTTGGAAAGCAAAGGGGAAGAAGAGACTGTAATTTTTCATGTGATGGATGATGGTTGGAAAAGCGCAACTGCCTTTGCCTTCAGGACTTTATCCAGCAGAAAATTAAATTATTCCCATATGGAGAAATACACCCATATGTTTATATGGACAAAAAAGAGTAAGATTTTATTCACTTTATAAATTATACACCTTTCACTCAATTTTAGGTTCTTGTAACAGCCACAAATCTAGAATGTAATATTCACACTTCTTGGCAAATGCACCTGTACTGAAACTACAAGTTGTATGAATGGGAAGTTCTAATCCAACACACGGCAAAATCATTCAACCAAAATTTCAGGGACCTTTCTTTCTTTATTTCAAGTTTGAGAATGCTGAACTTAATGTGAATGTCTTTATTTTCTTAAAAGTAATTTTATCTCATCTGTTTCTTCTCGCATCAAACTCCTTCTTGAGCTTTTGTTGAGGCTTAGAACTAATGACACATTCATTCCACTTGTCCAGGTAGACAAATGAATGGTTCTATAGAATGGTTCTTTTCTTTCATTCAGTACTACAGCCTGATATCAAGGAGGACAATGATATTGCTGCTAGTCACAAAAATGAAAAGGAACAGGTAATGGGAACGTCTGCCATGTATGTGATGCTAAAGGGAAATCTGTAGAGGGTACAGACTTTACCCCTGAAGTACAAAACCATATTTACCCTACCAGGACAGCGCAAAAAGATTTCAGGTAAATTCACCTTTAGCCCAATTGCAAATCATATGGGAAGCTAGCAAAGCTGTGAATGAAGAATTTTGTTTTAGTAAATAAAATTAATTTAAAAATAAACATGTTGTGTTAAAATAAATAAACATTTATTTTTACACAGTTCTTTGAAGTCTACTGGCAACTTGCTGTTGAGCCTGGGGGTGCAGGGATGAGGTCTGCAGAGATGGCACACTGTTGATGAACTAGCCAAAGGTAGTAAGAACAAGTGCAGTATTGTAGTTTTATGCAATGGAACAAAATGGTGCAGCACCTTCTCAGTAAAGAAAGGCAGTCTGTGTAAGTAGGAGCACCTCTATTGCCTAAAAGGCCATGCAAAGTTTCATCCATGTTATGGGCACTCACTCCAAGTGACCATGAACACTCAAATGCTGCTTGTAAAAACCAACCACCAATACAAAGAGCAAGAACACAAGGCTCTGGACAGGGACATGGTGTCAGCTAATGGATAACAACATCATCTGCTCAGATCACTGATGCACTACACTACTACAGGGACAACACTTTGGAACAGGTATGTGTAACAAACACAAGTGATCAAACATTTATACCTGTTCATAACTGCCTCAAAAAACCTAATTCCACTGCCTCAAAAAACCTAATTCCACTGCAACCCCAGAACTGTAAGTCATTCAATGAACAATTGTTTATTTAGGCTCAAGAGTAATGACAGCATGAGAACAGGTGACTTTACAGTAAATTACAGGTTTAAACAAGAAGAATACTTCCACCAATTAAAGCAGCAGGCTTCTGAGAAAAACTTCAAATACGAGCAGTAAACAAAAAAGAAGGGGGAAAAAAGCCTGATCACACTTAAAAATAACTTCACCCTGTTTCTAAAGTGATTTTGATACAGTTGCCATTTACAGTAAAGTAGCAGAATTAATGTAAACATATCCCTTCCTTCCAACATTTCCAGGTCAAATATTCCCTTGTCCTTTATTAAACTTAAGCAGAGGGAAGCAGCTACATAGGCTCATTAATAAGCACTCCACTAGAGCTGAGTAAACAAGAAATAAAACTTCACTGCAGCTGTTCCGCTAATGAAACAAATTTCAGTACTATGCTCACATGTCCTCTGTGCTAGACCAGAGTAGACTGGTGTCTTGGCTACACTGGTGTGTCTCAGATGGCTTTCAATATTCACCTGAGAAAAACTGGATGGAGCTCAGACCTGAGAGCTGGAATTAGCCTCCCATTCAGAGGCACTGATCTTCAAAGGGGCTACAACCACTCTGCTATACTGGAGGAGGAACACAGCAGGGCGTAAGCGTTCCAGGAAAGGATCGGGAACTACTTCCTGATCCAAGCAATACAGGAGGCAATGAGGGACATGCCCCCTTGGACCTGATGCTCTCAAACAAGGAAGGGCTCACTGGTGATGTGAAGGCTGAAGGCAGCCTTGGCTACAGTGACCATGACATGGTGGAGTTCAAGATCCAGAGTGCAGTGACCAGAGCAAAAAGCAAACTCACAACACTGAACTCTGGGAGAGCAGATGTGACCACATGGGTGATCTGGAGGAGTCCCATGGGATAATGCCCTGGAGGGAAGAGTGACTCAAAAGAGCTAGTTCATGTGCAAGATTACCTCTTCCAGGTGCAAAAGCAGTCTACCCCAACAAACACGAATTCAGGCAAAAAATGCCAACAGGCCTGCATGTTTGAACAGAGCTCCAAGCACAGAAAGGAAGTACATGGAGACAGAAGCATGGACAGGTAGTCTGACAGGAACATAGAGGCATCGTCCAAACACGTAGACACATGGCTAGGAAAGCCAGAGCCTACCTGGAATCACATCTGGCACATTAAAAGTGAGAAGGGTTTCTCTAAGTACAGAGGTGGCTCAGGGAAGAGGGAAAATGTGGGTCAACTGCTGGGTGGTGCAAGGGTCCTGGTGACACAGGGCATCTTCTTCACATCAGTGTTTACATGCAAGTCTTTCCTTTAGGAACTCTAGGTCCTGGAGACCTTGAGGAATTCTGCAGCAAGGAAGATGATCTTTGCCTTCTACTCAGCTTTGGTGAGGGTGGACTTGGAGTTCTGTGTTGAGTTCTAGTCTCCCCAGTACACCAGAGGCATTAACATATTGGAGAGAATCCAGCAGAGGTCCATAAAGATGGTGAAGAGGATGAAGTACTTCCCACAGGAGGAGAGGATGACAGAGATGCTCAGCCTGGAAAGGAGAACGCTTCCAGCAATCTCATGAATGAGCACAAATAGTTGAAGGAAGTGAAGAGGACAGAGCCAGGCTCTTTTCAGTGTTTCTCAGTGACAAGCCCAGAGGAGAACAGCACAAACTGAAACACAGGAGGTTCCCTCTGAACACAAGGAAACCATTTTTTACCATGAGAGTGACAGAGCACTGAAGCAGGTTACCCAGAGGGGTTGTAGAGTCTCCTTCCTTAGAGAAATTCAAAAATAGTCTGGATCTAGTGCTGGGCTAATCACTAGAGATGACCCTGGGGTTAAGGTGTACCCCAGAGATCTCTTCCAAGTTCAGCTATTCTGTGTTTTCCCTAAAACATAAGGCAATTAAAATGTGTGGATAGAACCCTGTGGTCTTGGTTGCCTCACTGCCAGATCATTCATCACATATATGATTATGAGGGGGTGGACAGGGAACAATGAATGGAAAGTTCTTGACACTAGGCTACATCTCATTTCAGATGTTCAGAAGTGAAATGAGAATAGGATTGTCCGGTTCCCTCTGAGGGAGGGGCCTGAGAAAAGATGTTAAACAAGAGAGAAAAATGTAAAGAAAAGCAATAAGGAAGAGATTCACCTGCCCAGTTCCACTCACATTGCAGAAATTGCACCTGAAGAACTGTGGAGTGGAATACTGAGCAACTTGGGAGGGAAGATCTCTCCATAGTGATTATTTTTTATTGTCTAGTGAAAAAAATAATTACTACATAAACCTATAATCTCACGTTGTTATTTCCAGGAGGGATGGCAGATACAGAGAAACAATCATGCTTTGAAACTCTCATTCTGCCCCTGGGTATTTCTATTTCCAGAAGAAAAACAGCAAAATGAAATCATACAGCATACTGCAAGCAAAGCTGATTTACAGTGATTAAAAATGATTCACATCTCTTTCACCTTCCTAATAAAATAGTGGGGAAAAGAATACATGGCCTAAATTTTGCTGTTGCTTTTATTTTAGATCCGTAATTTTGGCCAAAACAGCTGGACTGAATGAAGTAGATGCTAACAGGCCTCCAGCTACAAGAAGCTAAAGAAGGGCCTCCAAAAGGCAGGCATTGCAGCTATCACAAACTTTCTGCTTCCACCTGAACCCTGCCTCTGCATCCAGTCGTGAGCCTGCACTCACGAGCACCTTTATCCCTTTCCAAAACTGCCTGAGATAGGCTGCCCACAGCACTCAGGACTTCAACCCACAGATAGTAATAATAATTATTCCCAGGACATGGAGCTTTTCCTGGCATTGCCTCAGTCCAGCCACTATAAATAGTATATTGAAGGTCAAGTCAGGAGGAAAGAGAAAAAAACTCCCTGGCAATCTGAATAGGCAAAAGCCACTTCCTTTTATTCAGACAGTTACAGTGAGCCTAGGGCTGTCTTTGCACACACAGATAGAATCCATCTCTCATTTGTTTCTGAGTATCCCACCTTGCATTCCCTTCTTACTGCAGACCATGGCATCAGATCCACTTGTTGTGGTCCTACAGCCTCTGCAGATGACTGTGCTCACTGGAGACAGTCGTAACAAATATTCACACTGAAGCAGGCCCACTGTCATTAGGACTAGTATGTTTTCCTTTAGTGAACACCACCACTTCAGGACCATCCCTGAACAAGGACAGCTTCTCCTGAAACAGCTCCACTGTGCTCTTGCAGAACAACTTCACACAAAACATGAACACCAGCTAAGCCACAGGCCTTGTCACTGGAGATAGTATGACTTACCATCCCCCAGCACCAGGACTTTCCAAGAACACACAGATCTAGCTCTGATTGATTCACAATATCCAATGCAAGGACAGAGGGCTGCAAAGCTAGCACCTCAGGGGGCAGAGCAAGCTGCCACTTCCCATCAAGTCAAGCCTACTATGAAAGGAGAAGGCAGAGTTTGGAGTGCGCAAGCGCTTTTCCCTCAGCTTGTCTCAGTCATTTTTCGTATCTTGGCACAGTGTCAGAATGCCACAACAGTTCAGCTGGGCACAGCTCATCTCAGACACTGACCCAGTTTTCCTCAGCTCCCCCTACAACGCTCGCCCCTGTGCTGCCTGTGTTTGCCTCACTGGAGACAAGTTCCACCCGGGAGGCCAGAGGAGCAGCTTCTGACAGACTTCTAGCAGGAGCAAATAGCAAAACCAGCAGAGACAAATGCTGGAATCATGGAATGGCAGTGCGGAGAGGGGTAAAGAAAATGAAAATGAAGAGAGGACAGATCAAGAACCAAAGAGGTAGACAAAGAGGCATTAAAAAGCTCACTTGGATAGTAAGAGCAGAGAAGAAATATTTGGAGAGCTACACAAAATGCAGCAAGGGGAGGAGGACCAAGCAAAGCAGGTGGGAACTTCAACAGAGCTTTAGGTACACCCAGCAGTGACTTCAGGGAATGTGATACAGGTGACACTGACTTTTTGTATGCAGGTATGACTTGGAACTGAACTGGGACATAGGAAGACATCTAGAAGAGCATAAAATTGCTCTCTTCTTGACTGAGACAAGTGATCTGCTTTTTATATAGGAGTTCTGCTCTCAGGTGTACTGTGGGACAGCAAGAATAAATACTAGATGTGAGGGTATTGAAAATGAACAGTGTCAAAGCTGGCACTGGAGTCAAACTGGGAGGGATGAATGGACCCAGATGATTATGAGGCCTAGGGAAAACTGGATGTGCAGAGCCACCGAGGGTCTCAAATGAGAATGACTCGAGGCAAAGGGATGGAGTTTGGCACTTAGAGGGCAGGATGATGGAAAGGAGTTAGCAACTGATAATATTGTAGAATCATGATGTAGACCTTTAGACATTACATTTCCCAAAATGCTAGAAAGATAGTATAATTAGCATGCAGAAAACATGCCAGAAAATAAAAATTGTAGTGTCTTTTTAGATAAACACTTCTTCCCCCCTCCTCCCACATAAATATATCTATGGCTAGCTTATGGTGGTAGTAAATTCCCACTGGGAATTCCACAGCGACTGCTACTGTGCATCCTGCATCTTGTTCTGAATGAGGTGGGATCAGCCAGCAACAGAAGAAAGGCACAGTGATGCAATAGGGCCCTGGGTTGATCTAGAGTCTCACAGTTACTACAACTGTTTGGGTGGGGAAGACAGAGTGGAAAATGAAAGAAACATAAGGAGAGAGAAGTATGTCTTTTGAGTCTTAAAGAAGAGCATCAAATCAACTGAGATAAAATAAATGAAGTGACTAAGAACTCTTTCCTGCTTAACTGTTGATAGGAGATCAGTTGAGTAAGGGATTTTTTAGGTAAAAGAGGTGGAGCTGAAGCAATTACTGGCTAATTATATGTGGGAGAACTGCCAGGGAATGGAAAAAAAGGAGTGTGAGGAAAAAAACGAGTGTGAGGAAAAAAAAGGCAAAAACATGAGAGGAAAGATTTGGGCAGGGTAGGACAGAATATGAGTAGACAGCAAGCACTTGATACAAGAAAAGAAGCAAACTACTTGAAAAGCACCAAAATGTATGTGCAAGTAGCAGAAGAAGGCTGGAGAAGCTGATGAAAGGAGCAATACGGAAGGAAAAAAAAAAATTGAAGAAGCTAATCTAGATCAAGGCACCAAACTTTATTGTCAACTGTGAGTTTACCTTGAAATTAAAGCTCTTACCCAGGAGAGGCTAAGACACTGGGTTTGTCCATTTTGAAGCAAAAACAGGCTGTGGGGCGGGAGCTTACGGCTGTCATCAGCCAGCTAATGGGAGGATATAAAGAAGGTGTAGGTGGCAGAACATGAGATAACAGACACAAGTTGTAATGTCTTACTACAACTCACTAGAATCTTCTTCTACATAGGAAAAAGTAATTTCACCACGGGTGTTGTCAAATATTGGAACAGTAGCCCAGGGACATTGTGTAATCTTCATCTTCAGTAATAACTGGAACTAGACTAGAACAGGCCTTGAGTGACCTAACCCAATTTGGTCCTGCTTTGAGCACGGGGTTGGAACAGATGACTTTCACAAGTCCCTACAATGTAAATTATCCTGTGGTTTTAAAGGAAGCATCCTTTAAGTGATTAAAATTTAAGATGAGGTTATTGTGCTCTTTTTTCCCTTTGCTACTAGTATGTGCATATTTTTAGCAGACTATCGAATCTTTTACTTTAATGTAAAACTTAACATTCTCTTAGCTTCACACACTGAAAAAGGTTTATCCAAGCTGGTGAGAAACGGCATTTTTTGTAGTAACGTAAAAATAATCATGCAATATTCTTCCCAAATGAGACCTCCAACAGCTCTGTGCACAGTTGCTTGCTCCTGTAGTTATCAGTAATGCAGATGTGATTCCTTCTGCAATCCAAAGGGACTGCATATAGCCAAAGGACATGGGCAATTTTATGGAATCCTTACAGCTACTCCAGATAACAGGCAGATCTTTTGCTTGCTAAATACCCTTAGAAACAAACATCCAGGTAAAGAAGAGAGGAGAAGCAGCCATGTGGATGGCTAACCTTGGTAAACACCCAAATGCCCACCCAGCCACCCTCTCACTCTCCCTCCTCAGCAAGACATAGGGAGAAAAGTGGATGAGAAAGCTCGTGGGCAGAGGTAAAGAAGTTATAAAGACAGGGAGCTTGTTTACCAATTACTATCGCAGGCAAAACAGACTTGGCTTGGGGAAATTTCATTTATTGCTGATTAACATAGATTTGGGTAATGAGAAAACAAAAACAAACATTAAACCAACATCTTTCTTCCTCCCTCTCCCAAGTTCAGCTTAATACTTTTCACTCCAAACTTATTCCCTCCTCCTCTTTCTGGTTGGTGTTTTCTGCCTCTGGTTGTATATGTTTGTACCGAAGTACCATACACACAGGTAATCAGCTCAGCTCTGTCCAGAGCTCTGTCCTTCTTTATTTGGAATTCAGCTTAGCACTTTATCAGACAGTCATTCCTCTTCTCTTGTTTGTCTACATTGTCAATTTTGAAATATTTTTTAAAATGTCCCAGTCATAAATTCTAAGTATTATTTTCAAAAGAACCTGGTAATTTAAATCCTATATGATTTTGCAAGGCAAGGCACCCCCTGTGTATACATCTACAGAAAGAAAAGGAACCAAGGTCTCAACCTTCTTTTTTTTTCTGTAAACTGCCATTCTCTTTTCTGATTGTTCAGCATGACAGGTCTAGTCAGATAAAGTCAAAAGTAAATCCCATGCAGACTGCACCCCATATCACCCAAAGGGCTTGCTAAGGGTTGCTGTTTCAGTCCTCTATTTAGCTGGAGAAATCTGCCATATAGTAACATAGAGCAGGCAGTCTTGAAAAAGTAAGGAAAGAAAGTACCTTAAATGATGATAGGGGGCAGGAGGGAAAAAAGGGCTTTCTATCTATCTGCCCAGAATGGCTCTTGGCAGATTTGTTGTTCTAAATAAAGAGATAACAGCTGGTCCAGGAAGGACTCCACAGGCTTGCATATGGTGAGGGGGAAGGCAATGCCCACACACTCTTCTACCAAAGTGTAAGAAGGAAAATTGCTTCTCCTTCTTATCCTTGGTTGATTCTTCAGTCTTATTAAGAACACCTCCCTGCATTATCACCAGTAGAAGTCTGCCCTTGAGCTATTGCTTTTGTTCTGTGTTTCATCTAGAACACTGTGGCAGCTCTGTATCACGGTGTATGTCTGTTCTTAGGAAGGAAGAACACATGTACTGAGGAGAAGGGCTGGAGAGCATTCCATGGAGAGAAACACCCAGCAAGGGGATACGAGCTGAGCTTCATTCAGACAGGACAGCAACATGTGGTGAGCAGGAGAAGAGATCAAGAAGGATGATCGAGCCAGAGGAGTTTACAAGAAACATGAGGAGAAAAGAATACCCTGAAACATTATTATTCATATTTGGTAGTCATTGGATGCTTTAGGCTGCTCATGGAATCTCAGGAAGTAAATGATAGGAACTGACTTCTGTAGCTTGATAAAGTGTTATTATTTCAGTTATTCCTAATAATATTAACCATTTTCATCTATCTCCAGCTTCTATGACAATGAGGCTGTAAGGAAATATCAACTTTCACGAAGTACTATGAAAAATAGAAGACAGATTTTTAAAAAAATCCTTTTTTTTTTTTTTTTGACTGCTTAAGACTACTATCTGAAACTAAATTTTTGACTGGTAGTTTAGACTGTGAACCAGTCATGCTACTGATGCAGGCAACAAATTTAGTACCATACAGAGCTGCTCTATGTCAGAGCTTACTGTCTCTGGAGCAGCACTAAATGAATGTAGTTACACTTCTCTCAGAATGAGCAGGATGAAAAGGCACACAGATTTTAATTATTCTCAAAGTTTAAACAAATGAAAAGCACTTAACAATTTTAATTGCTTTTTAAGTCTCCAGCACAATGACCTGTATTTTAATAAAGCTATTTTGCATGACCCAAATCACTTAATGAAGCAGGAATTTAAGGTAACATATTGACAACCATTAATTATTCGTTGCATTTGCACTCCATGTTAACCAGAGTATGTGTACATTCCATGTCCAAGCTGAACTCTTGTTTGAATAAATCCAACTTTTAAATTTTGTCTGCAGCCAAAACCGGGTATCCACATGATATTTTTTAGACTACTAAGTGTAGTGCAGCAACACTTCACATTGCTGAGAGATTTTGAGTAGATGCATATTAAACCAAAGGAAGCACCAGAAGAACATCACACACAAATTATATAATCAACATAAGCAGTTTGCTCTGATGGACTGTCCTAAGCTTGAGATAGGAACACAGTCATGATATTAGACTGGGTGTTCAGGCTTGGCCAGATTTTAACCCAACAGTTCCTCCTACAAACATTTCACAGAAACACCACTGGCCCTGGGGCAGAGAGTACATTATTGGCAATGATGATACCACTGCGACTGCTTTTTCTAGTCAGTACAGGCTCACAGAGCCACATTTTCTCTGTCCCATGACCAGGCTGCTGCCCTTTCCCCTTTCTTTATTTTATTACTATACACTAGCAAAATGGTCAGAAATCACTAGGACAGTGAGTGTATTAGCTCTGGGCTCAGCTCTCCTCCATGGGGCATCTTTCTTCTAATGCTGTTGCCTCTTGATAAAGAAGTAGAATCATGGTAGATCTGGCTAGCAGCAGCTTCTGCTAGTTCTGTATAGGTACCCTGAGAGGCTGTCTGTGGTGGCAGCTGTAACTAAGGCCTGAGTGGAGTTTCCAACCATTTTCTTGGCAGTAAGCAGTAGTGTCCTGGTTTCGGGCAGGAGGAGGACAATTTTTTTCATTAGCTGGGAGTGGGCGTGACTGTGGGGATGTAACCAGGACCAGATGTTATCCTACACCACCTCTTATCATTGACAGGAATAGGGGGAAGGCACTCACACCCCAAGGAAAAGGGCATTCCTTTCTGTTGGGAGAAAATGTGTCAGAAAGAGCCAATCGGATCGGTATTTGTTTATTGTCACTTCCCATGTAAATCATCTGTCTTACACAATTTGTTGTTAACATCATTGCTGTTACTGCTCATTTTATTATCTCACTGCTGTTTCCAGTAAATTGTTGTCTTAACCAATGATCTTTGCCTTTTGTGCTTCCAGTTGGAGGGGAGCAAGTGGCAGCATGGTTTTAGTGGCAATACCAAACTAGAAAACACCATTCCTAAACCATGACAAGTGGTCACTCCAACTCCAGTCTGAGGAGCTAAATGTGTGAGAACAGGCTGCTACAAGGTGATCTCTGTGAGAAATGATTTACTCTCCCAGCTCTGTGAAACTTTGGCCAGGGCCAAATATTGCCGACACAGAGAACCAGTGAAAGAATGGCTGCCTAAGGGGGCAAGGAAAAAGTTCTCTCACCTTGGCAGGCTCTTTCATCATCCACAGGCTGGTAGCCAGCCTTGCAGGTGCATCGTCCAATGGCCACCATCCACTCCCCTTCTCCATTGCAGTGCAGCCGGACACTGGAGGATCCCGTCGTGCTCGTCTCTTCAGCGTTGGGTACACACGTCCCCGGGGACTCCACCAGGGAGGTCCTCTCCCCGCCAGCAAACGTTTCAGGAAAGGAAGCAAATCCTTTCACCACAGCTGGGCACTTGTAGAAAAAGACTTGGACTGCCACCAAGGACATGCAGGCTCCCGAATCCTGGAAGGCCAGGTAGAAGCCGTGCTTGGTGAGCGGCCCAAAGCTACGTACTTTAACATTCATCTTGACCACCTTCCCAGTGCTGTCCACCTGGGAAAAGCTTTCATCAGCTGCAATAGTATCCACTTTGGTCCAGGGGCCCTCACGCCACTCTGGCATGTCCTCTGTGTCAGCCTCTGACTGGTGGTAGTAGAGTGTGAAAGTCTCCTTGCAGGAAGAGGCCACGGTGCGCATGCTGGCGCAGTCCCTCACGGAGAAGCGGAGGCGGACGTGGACGCGGTGGGCTCCACGCCGCTCTATGAAGTGGGTGCGCAGCCAGTTGTTCTGACCCGGTTCAGCCACGTTGCACACTTGAAAGGTTCGGATCAGGCGCTTCTTGTCATCCAGGACACTTACCTCATCCCACTACAATGGATATACAGGAGAAAAAAGAAACAGTAAAAAAAAAATGGATTCAGTATTCAACTAAACCAAAAATACAGTACAGGTCTTTGTCTTCCCCTTCCCCTTGCCTTGTCTGTGACAAGATTTGAACTTGTTGATGCCGTGTGCATCAGAGCATTCTAGACAGATTATGACCCTGTAAAGAAGAGCAGTCAAAGCTCTGAAGTAAGAACTGTTGTGACAGAAAACATAAATCATGCAAACTTGGTCACACAATATCAAAAATCTTAAAATGCGAGAGTCACAGTTTCTTCCTTCCTATTTTCCCATCTCTTATCACCAGAGATAAAACAAAGGACACAAACAAATGAGACAGAGCATACTGTTCTCTGGGAAACAAAATAAAGCAGAAGTCCCTTTACCCAGCTTTATCACAGTGGCCACTACAGGGGCAGGTCCAGATCTGGTTTGTGCCTGGAGGAAGGCACAAGGGAGGGAAAAGGAGGGTGGAAGCAGGTTCCTGTACAAAGCTGTAAGACAAAACCCTCTTTACTCTCTCAACAAGCTTTACAGAATAGGTACAAGACCCTGGGTGGCCCTGGGTATGACAGAGGACATGTACAGTGAGACAGAAGAGAAGGAACTCGCTCAAGCATTTTTGTGAAGGTCTGACCAACCAACTCCTCAGAACAGAATCTGCATTAAGATCATTTGCCAAGAAGAAACAACAGCAAGTTTTGGTCATCTGTGACTTTCTCCAGTGTGAAACAGAAGCACCCATTTGCAGACCAGAACATCTTTTTAGGCAAGTTTTCAGCCTCCCTGGGCCCCAGTTTAGCTGTGTCACCAATGATGGAAGAGCTTAGTACAGCCTTCAGACTACAATCCACACCTGCCTTCTCACATGGGTACAAATAATGTCCCAACAAAAAGTGCAAAGCTGATCAAGATAGTTTTCAGGGCCCTGGGAAGAATGTTAAAAAATTCAGGAGCATGGGTAGTGTTTTTCTCAATCTTTTCAGTAGCAGTAAGGCACTTTAAAAGAAACAAACAATGCCAGGACATCAATAATGGCTTCAGGACTTGTACCACTGCCAGAATGCTTGGGTTTGTAACCACTGAAGAATCTCTGAGACATAGGGTGTGCTGGGATGTGACAGTATCCACTGCTCTGATGGAAGAAATGTATCTTTGCTAATAAACTGGAGGGACTGATTGAGAGATTTAATCTCTAATTGATGGAGGAAAGGCATACCAGCAGAAGACCTGGAGGTAAACCAAGGGTTGGCATGGCATAGACTTAGGATGGCAGTGCTAGTTGAGATCATATATGCTGCTCCTGGGAGCATGGAGGGCTCAGGAGCACAACTGAAATGTCTCTACACCATGGACAATCATTCATGGCACAAAACAATAACAAGTGCCAGATCCTGCACCTGGGATGGAGTAACTGCCAGCACGAGTACAAGCTGTGACAGGAGTGTCTGGAGAGTGCCCTGCAGGGAGGGCCCTGGGGGTGCTGGTGGCAGCAGCTCAGTGAGAGTCAACAGGGTGTGCCCGGGCAGCCCAGAGGGCACAAACCCTGTCCTGGGGCCAGCAAACACGGCAGCACAGGCGGGCAGAGCGGGGATCATCCCCCTCTGATCATCACCACTGCGCTCAGCACTGCTGCCGCCTCACCCGGAGTGCCGGGAGCAGGGCTGGGCACCACCACTCCAGAGGGGTGGGAAAGTCTTGGAATGTGTGCAGAGGGCAACAAAGCTGGTGGAAGGGCTGGAAGGTGTGTTCTGGGAGGAGTGGCTGAGGACTCTGAGTTTGTCCAGTTTGGAGGAAGGAGAGGCTGAGGGGTGAGACCCTTGCTCTTTGCAGCTCCCTGAGGAGGGGAAATGGAGAGGGAGGTGCTGATCCCTTCTCCCTCAGATCCATGATAGGATGCATGGAAATGGTTCAAATCTGCCTCAAGGGAAGCTCAGAATTGACGTCAGGAAGCATTTCTTCCCCAAGAGAGTGGTCAGACACTGGAACAGGCTTCCTAGAGAGGTGATCAGTACCCCAAGCCTGTCAGTGTTGAACAGATATTTGACAATGCCCTTAACAACATGCTTCAACTTTTGGTCAGCCTTTAAGTGGTTAGGCAGCTGGACTAGGTGATTGTTGTAGGTACCTTCCAACTGAAATATTCTATCTTATTATTTCTATTCTATTCTATGCTATATCTGCACGGAGGATAAGGAGGTAGCAATAACATCCCACTCAGAATCCTTCTCTCTTAACAATCTGGCTTTGCACAACACAATGTATTGAAACTGTTCATATGTACAAAGTCTACAAACCGAGTCTCACTGCTTCCAGTTTCCCTTTCTTTGTCACATGCACGCAGTCTTCCCAGCAGAGGTACAGTCAAGAAGAGGAAATGCTTACCCCATCAGAAGGGTGTGCAGTCCAGCCAATCTCTGAGGTCTCCTGAGTTGTATCCAGAAGTATTTCTGTTTGTATTTAAAAAAAAAAAAAAAAAAAAGTATTTTGTGCTATTCCAAGTCAAACTAAAATTTTATCTGTTCCTTACAAGATTCCATGTAAAGAGCTTCCAAACACCAAAAATAAACATTCATGTTTTGAGATGAAATATGACAGGTTATGTCCATACTAATAAATTAAGAAAGGCCAAGACAAGGGCAAAGGCACCAGCAGATAATCATGCTAACTCATGATTCTCAAGTTGCTTGGCAATATTCTCACCAGACTTTCCCAGGCAAAGTATAAGCACACTGGCAGCATGGAGCAGTGTTATCACAATGAGTTCAGATCAGGCCACTCTCTTTTTGGAAAGGAAAAGGTGGGACACAAGATGAGCTACATGAATGCATGCCAGTCCCCATAAAACTATGATTGCCCATTTTATTTGCATGTGTGAGTGTGGACACAAGGCCAAGACATGGTTTGTTCTAAGTTTTGGAACCAAATGTCTTTGGGAGTTTAAGACTATAACCCAGCTGATTCTGGGTAATGGATTCACTTTGTTCTGGAGCTGGGCATTACACTGCAAGCCTGTGTAGGAATCCCAGTATTAAATAATCTGTTGCATTACACTGTTCAAGAATACAGTACATGCAGAACTTCACAGGTCTAGTTTATTCCCACAACTAGTCTGTATTTCCATTGTTATGGAATCTACCACTGGAGACAGATACTAGCTTTGACTGCTCTTGGGCATGTTATTCTCTGCTTGGGCAAAAAATACAGAAGAGATTTTGACAGTACAAACTATAAACACAGTGTTCTCCAAAAGAGAATGTCAGGGTCTGAGACCACCAGGTATGCAAGCATGTGCTCTTCACTCTCTATATTTAGGACACAGAATAAGAAAATGACTCAGTTGAATAGATATTTATATGTGTTGATATATACTGTATAAATCAACTGGCTTTTCTTAAATTCCGGGATGCTTTATTTGCTTATTTTTGCTTATTTTATTTGCTCTATTTGCTTTTCATATTTCTACCTTATTGCTTTAAAAAAAACCCCATAAAAATAGATTAAAAAAATGCAACCCAAAACCTAACCTTAAAAGCCAGCTTACTTACAAATAAGATTCATGGTCCATTATTAAACCTTGCAAAGGTTTAATAAGATGATTGTTCCATGTTTTATGCAGGAGAGAGATCCTCAATGTTTTCTTTATTTTTTATGGATTGCTTACATCACTATCCCTAGCAATACACCTGGGGATTCACTCCACATTATCACTGGAAAGGAAAGACTAGGCTCATCCTAAAGCAGACATGATCAAATGAACAAGTTTATAGACACCTTGGCCTTTACCAGTGCCCCTGAACTATATTCTCTATATTCCTACAGGACATTTTATACCTTTTAGACCCCCCTGAGTATGCAGTTCTTTGATTCAAAAGCAGTGCAAAAAAACTGGGCTGGCTTGCCAAAACTGGAAAGAACTATGGTTACAGCTAAAGTACAACCCCACTAAAATTATGTAACAGAGCTCAGGAAATGCTGAGCTGCTGAGTTCTCAAGGATAGCTCAGCTCAGACAGCCCCTCTGAGCAGCAGAACATCTGCAAAAGGCCTATGCCTCCCTGAGGCACAGTCTTCCCTAGCCTGTCCTGGCAGCAGAGGAACTTGGCATTACCCCATGCCCATTACCTTCTCAATTGCACAGTCTGGCACAGGGATTGCACTGTGTCATGTCATTACTTTGCCACTGGGACCCCAGACATGGCCTTGATATGCTGAAATAATATAAAAGGCCATTTTTCAACACAGAAAGAATTTTTTTCCTAATCAGATCTGAGTCTCCCAATTACCAAAGTATAAATGCTTCTACCCCATGGAAATTCTAGAAAAGTAAAATAGAGAAAAGTTAGCCAGGGCATGGAAAGCCATACAGAAAGTGAGAAAGGAAAAGAGAAGAAAGAAAATAGAGAAGACTTGCTCAGTACCCCATGCTCTGCAATGCCAAGCATATTCTCCAGACAACTTTTCACCAGTGAGCAAGGCAGTATTTACTCAGCACGAGTATTTTACAAGCAAACAGAAATAGACAGCCTGAAGCAGACAGAACTGTCCCTTTCACAGTGAATACTTTAAGTCAGAAACCACTAGAAAAATAAGAAAAGTACACAAGTGCATAAATCTCATTTCACAACCTACAGCCAAAAGCCCCTCACTATTTTTCTTCTTCCTCCCTCTCCTGCTGGCTGTATGCCTTGAATCACATCCCCAGTCACACTAACTGCATGCAGACTCATAAATCTAACAAGCTGTTAAACTGCTCTCTAGCTTTGAGGACAACAGGCACAGAATGGTTCATGTTCCCATGGACAGAAACTCCAACCCCACAGAAGCGCATGGCTGCATCCAAACCACCTCCCAGGAGTGGTCCCCAGTCCATCCTAACCTCTGACCTAAATGTAGGCACTATTTGTGATAAGATTATTTGGCATGGGCCAAACAAACCCATGGCTGTGCTCATGATTTAATAGTACAAATGACTACATGTACACATGTATAAGCCTTCACTCTGACACTTTATTAGCACTGACAACTGATGTAGCATTCCACATCCTCACTGTGCTGGGCCAGACCAGTGTTCTGCTGCTCTTCAATGCAGGTAGAAATGATCTGTACAGCTCAATTTACCACCCTGGAAGAAAAATGGCTTACACTCCTTCAACATTGCTCAAATTCAAGCGTCTTGCAAGATCAGGTTAGACCCAGGCTCAGTCCAGCTCATGATGCTGCTAGAGGCAACACTGATTGAGGTATCTCAGGGTATCATTGGAGTAATATTCCACTCTGCATTAAAAATGAGAAATAGGCAAGATATCTGAGCAATCTAGAGGCTTTCAAACAAGTAAAATGATGACAATTCTACAATTCTTCTTTCACTTCTGGCTTTAATTTCAGTTTTGAAGAATGATATTCCAATTTAATATTACAAATGTTATTTCAGTTCAAGCAAGATGAGAGATTTTCCTGTAGTTCTCTTCCCTAAACTAAAAAGAAAAAAAATCATCTTTTATAGAAGAATCAAAATGGGTTCATTAAACTCTGCAAAATCTAAATTCTCATTTGAGTATCCTCAATTCTTGCAGGCCAGAAAGGGTGAAATAAAAATCCTAACTACTTCAGCTAGTACTATCCTATATTTACATCACAAACCAATCTCTTGGGCTACATTATAGCTATAATGTCAACGGCCAGAAAAACTTGGCAGAGGCTGGAAACTGCTATTACAGATCAGGCTGTTCAGAATGGACACGTTAATGATTTTCAGAATTTTGTCTGCCTGTACTTCCAAGCAAGACTATTAAGCACTTGTGTTACAGACAAAATGATCCCCTGATGCAAGAGGATGACAATTCACCCAAGGACAACTGACCCTTAGACAACCCTCATGGACGCAGAGATGGCCTAAGATCCTTCTGGATTGAAGAACATTTGCCCTCAGTGTCTTTACAGTGCAGTGGTGCAAGAGGGAATTATACAACAAAAGCCTTGCAAACTACAGCCATGGACAGGACAGACGATCCTGAGAAGAGAGTAAAAGAATCCCTTTACTGTGTCATGAGAACCTGGTACTAAAACTGTAGTCACAGAATGAAACAAGCTGGAAGGGAGGTACAGAGGTCGACTTGATCGACACCCTGCTCAAGGCCAGGCTAAATTACAGTAGGTTGCTCCGAACCTTGTCCAGTTGAATTCTGCATATATCCAAATGCACACTGGTAGAAGACAAAGGGCACTATGGTAAAAGGTAACACTCAGAGAGTTTGCTTTGCTAATGGAGCTGAATGCCTCAAGCAGCAAAACTTGCTTGCTAAACAGACTTGAACTGAAACATTTCTGAGCTTATTCTGCCTTCTATGATCATGCCTAGAACAAGTAGGAAGAGTGTGAATGCTCTCTAAGAAGGCTGGGAAGAGAAAGCATTCCCTGGGCTTGTGCAAAAATAGTGTTGGGAGTTGTCAAATCCAGTAACCTCACACAAGCCAGGCTGCTGCAGCTCCATGTCCCCAGGTACAACCAATAGTAGGGTTTAGTGGGTATTCCCAACAGGCACACACACAAACGCACACAGGTACTGCACACCTATGAATGGCCAGCCACAGATCAACACAGACAGAAGCCCTCAGCAGCCATGCAAACAGAAACAGCACCATCAATGGACTCATCCTGCTCCCCTTTCTGGCTGGTCAGGATTAAGGTTGGTTAGTGACGAATATAAATGCATTTATACACAATGTGGATCTCTGCTACAACTGTCCTTAAAAATTTAGCCCTCTGATCTTTGAATCTGTGGTCTCTCGACCTGCTGGCACCTGAAGCTCCCAGTCCCACTCCTGGTGTGTATAGTCAGACAGCCTCAGTCACTGACACATCCCTTCACACACACAGAGGCACGCTATGGATCCTTTACTAACTGGCTTTAAGGGTGCAGCCTACCCAGTATCTAGCCCTGGGTGCTTGCTCTCCTGGGTTGCTGTTCTATGGATCTCTCCATAAAGTGGTCTTTGACACTCAGCCTAGCCAGGAGCTGGCCCTGGGATCATCTTGTCTCCAGGTGCACTGAGATACACAACACATACACAATACTCCCAAAGAACCCCCAGAATTTATGGCAACCAGAATAGCTGACCTGGACCTCCTGATAGCTGACCTTCCCTCACTAGATAAACCCCTCCATTTGTCTCACTCACAGAGACACAAACATTCAAACTAGTGTCTCATTCCTCCTCCAGACTCTTGCTTTTTCCCTGGCTTATCAACCCACTAAATCCACCATCAAGCTAGTCTGTCTTGATACAGAGATCACAGACTCACTAAAACAAGTTCACTCACTCCAGCTGCTTGCATCACAGATGCACAGATCCTATGACCTGTGGTCCACCTTGAGCTCCTAGCACTTGGTTTTCATCCATTCCATGATCTCCAGCTGCTGGTAGCGCTGACTCATGGGCCACTATGACCTGTGGTTCAACTCCAGTTGCTGGTATATAAATGTGCACACACACACATGCATACACAGAACATAGCCTCCTCATCCAGGTAACTGGTGAAAAATGGAATTTTTAAAGAAGATAAGATAGACTGTGGTGATCGGATGCCTGACAACCATACTGACCTGCAGCTGGTGTATGAGACTGACCCCTTATCTCTCAACTTTCTCACACTTAATCCTCCCTTTCCACACTTACGGTTACTCCCCTAAACAATCCGCAGTAAATTTTGCAGATTATCTTCCCTACATCCCATATTAAATCCTATGCCCCTGTTGGCAACAATCTCTTTCAATCTGAAAGGCATTCCAGAGAGCACTTCCATTGATTTAACTTAATGGGTTCCATTCCCACCCCACGGACTGATCACACTCCTGCGATAGCTCTGAGAGAAGCTGGGTCAGGGCATTTATTTCCCTGTTAGGTTATTCAGGTTTCCCTGCCTTTCACTGTTCCTCTGTGCTCCTTTGAGTGTGGGGAGAGGACCGTTTTATCAGCAACCTTTTATCACTCATATCAACAAATACATTTATGCATGGGGTCTATCATCTGGAGACAAAATACGGTGAAACCTTTGGGAAGCCTTAAATACACTAGAACTTCTTCCAAAACTAAACAGCAATTATGGTGGAGTAAATAATATATCAATAACTAATGACACATGCAACCGTAATAAGTACTCTGGTTTTCAAAAATGAGTTGATGAAACAAGTAAAGAACCAAACAAAAATAGCCAAAAAATCCTACTTGTTCGTAACTATCCAACACAAAGGATATTGCTGTTATTTTTTAAAAGAAAAGGTCTTAAAGTTTAGCTGTGATTTAACATGGAAAAACAAGCTTCAGAGTTATAGAATACGCCTCCGAATATAAGAGAATATATACAAAACCAATCTATATGAGACAAATGAGTTCAAATTTTTTCTTGTATAAAGCTATATTGTCAATCCTGCAATGAATGATACTGTATTACTTCTGCAATGCTACTTCTCAAATGCAATTAATTTTAGAAAAGCTATTTGGAATCAATGGCATATGTGTTTAGTAAGTTCCATGAAGTATAATGTAATTTAACTGCTCGCTATGTCACAGCAAAATGCTGACACTATCAGAACATCAAAGTTGTCATCTGCAAGGAGGAATTCTCACACTCCAACCAGGAGTTATGTACCATCTGTGAAAGAGAGGAATGACAGCCAAATGGTGTAGGATATGGAAAAACACAGCTTTTTGCAAGGTAACACAGTTTTTAAGCTTTATGAATGATTGTGTATTTTTCTCTTTCCCAGCCCCTTTCTTTTGTTAAAGCTCTAAGGAAACTGCCGAGATTAGCATGTTGCACTACTACTGATGTCAGAAAATGCAGACATCAAGAAATTAAAATTAAAAAAGTTCCAACTTTGCATATGAAATCAAGTTAAATTACTATCTACAACTTTTCTAGTGATACAATATAGTATCTCCTCTTCCACAGCTTAAGAAGTTCATTATCCAAACACCCATGACTAAGTGTAGAACTTGGGTCCAACTGCCACTGCCATCAAATCAGCTACCTTTGATGACAAAACAGTGTGACCTTTAATGACTGTCTATGTTTTCCTGCCTGCTTTTTTTCATAGACTTTAAAAAGTGAGCTTATGTCTTCCAAAGTTTTACCAAAGCATACAAGTCCCAGCGACCCTACATTACAAGAATGCCATTCCTTTTCTATGAAGCTTTAATTAGCTTTGAATATAAACAGTGTTAGTTGCAGCATGAATAGTCTCTCCTGTCCTACTGGCCTGCAGACAGCAGTTTGGGAACAGACTGAACACAGGGCATGGTACAAACCTGGGAACAGGGATGTCCCAGCACAGGAGCTATACAGGAATTTATGGAAGAAAATTAATCAAACGGAGCTGCTGAGACTGACCAAAAGGATAAACCCCTGTTTATTCCCCCTTTACAAGCAGGCTGAACATCCAGCCCAGTCTCATTCACCTTCCGCATGCCTACAACAGGATATTCCTCTGCCCTGGGCTTTCCAAGCACATGGCAAAGTTTTTGACATGCAGGATTTAATATATCATGTGAATCACAAGCAATCAAACTAAAAAGTTAATTTCACTTTTTCTTTTCCCCTGAAGTAAAATGACACTGATTTAAACCTTTCTTTGTATATACTAAACTGCATAAATAAACCAAAAGACAGTGGTATTTTTCACTCTGAAGATTCCCTCTGAGGAAGGCACATTTTCCTCCACTTCAAAGGCGAGTCAATTTGAGCAATCAATACATTATTTTCAACAGCCCAAGACAACACCCAGTCAGTACAAAAAATAGGGGAAAAATGAAACAAGAATGTCTGACCTCAGTACCTTTTTTCCTTCCATATTCCCTTTTGCCAAAGAGACACTCTTAATGCAAAGAGGTTTTACCAAAGCAGAAGAATTATTCTCTCTATTCTGAATTCTGAATTCTCTTGAATTTCAGGAAGACACTAAGAAAGATTGTCCAGCTATTCTGCAGGCTTGAGAGCTTGTTGTAAAATAAATGCAGTCACCTACACACAGAACACATCATTCCTTTGGAACATATTTAATGAGTTCTGCAAAATAAGCTCTGCTTGTGTTTACAGCTGTAGACATTTATAACTCCATCAAAGCAAAACCAATATTCCACATAAAATTGATCTCAGTGCCCTAGCAAGAGCTATTTCATTAACAAGTTATCACTTGCTCTCACCTGTCTTGACTGCAACCCATCAAGCATTCTTAAATTCTATGCTTCACAAAGTTTTACAGAAAGGTTAACCCAAAATATTAATTTAAATATTCAGTGATAAACTGTAATTACATACACGTATAGATTTTCAAAGAAATAAAATTACTGTATTTCTTTATGTAGCTTTGAGAAAAAGAAAAATTCCATTACTTTATCTAGCATGAAGCTCAAAAGTAATGTTCTCAAAACTAAATCCTTAAAAACTCTTGCAGAGCCATAACACTGAGAAATGTGATCTTAATGAAAACTTTTGTGCAATTTTGTTTTCTTTTATAAAGCTAAAATAACAAGTGTACAAATATTTTCTGTTTGCAGAGCAGTCTTCCCTCAGGTTTCCACTCAGGCTACTTTTTGATGTAAAAATCACGTCTGGAAAACTTTGCAGAGACATGCTCATTCCTAGTGAAATCAGTATGTCCAAATACTAGAGCTGTATTGAATAAATCCAGCCTAATGTCTCCTTTTCATGCATTAAAACCAATACCAACAAAATAATTTCAATTGCTTACAAGAACTTCTTTGCTTCTGAGTCATGAGGGAGTTTAAAGTCCCATTAGGTCCTGTAAAAACATGTTGTCTTCTTTCTATCTGAGAGGCATTCTGCCTAAGAAGTATATTTGCTCTCTTCATAATGCATATAAAGATGGTCTGATTATTTTGACTAGTTCCCTTCCCCTCTCTACAGCTTCTTCCTCTTTACCTAATGATTAACATTAAGGTTTGGAAAATTTCAAACAATTTAGAAATGTTAAAACAAAGTTTGAGCAACATTTAGTTTGAGACAAAATGTGATTTACATTCAGACTTTAACTCAAAGGCCTGAGAAACACTAGGAAGAATTGATTGATTGATTTTCCCACTCAGTCAATTCTCTTTAGTTGGAGGTGAAATGTATTTTAAACACCACCTAAAACTTTAAAGAAGCTCTACAAAAACCAAAGACCACACTGGATATTCCTTATATTTTTCAACTTAAATCTGAAACCTGAATTTCAAGTTTCTGCTATATATAATAATGAGTCAACAAACAAGCCATAGGCCTTTTTTCTTCCTTATGGACAACTCTGCACTAAAGCAAAGCTTTCTACATAGTTATCATCAGACTTTCCTCCCCTACCATATAATTTTTCTTTGACTTTTGACCACAACAAAAATACTTACCTCTGAGATGCAAATCAGCCTTGGAGTGCAAGCTTAGGACCATGCTGTACAGTCACAATGAAGATGCTGACTCCCCTGACCCTGAATTGAGAGCTGAAGTTTGGCACATGGACTCCTTTACTGCTCCCTCTCCATAGGCAGAATTTTACTGTCCTATTTTAATCCAGGCAGGTCAACTATGTGATCTTTGAAGCTGTATCACACAGTACTTTCTAAACTCTTTTATCTGTACAAACTTTCAGGAGTGAGCACTGCATTAAAAAAATGTTCATCTCTCAGTTACTTCATATTTGCAGAGAGAATTTATGTTTTCCCCCCACTTTTTTATCTCAGTTTCTCTACCAGTTACATGAGGAATTACATAGTAATTTGTGATACAATTTTAAAATCAGTAATTCACAGAATTTCAGAAAATTGAGAATTTGTATTATAATCAGACATCAGTTATTTAGTCTATGAACTTCCCCCAAACACTTCAATCCCCTCCTGTTAAGAGAAGGGATGCTTCAACAAGCTTTCCTCTTTTTATTAGATCTCACACTATTCTCCTTTCCTTTCCTCTAGGTCCTTCCTTGCTTCTCTTTGATTTCATCTCTCCCTCTTCTCTTTCAGTGGCGTTCAGAAATGCAGGAGATGAACATTCATCACAAACAGTACAGTTCACTGAGCACATGTAGCTGCAAGGATATTCTTGGAACAAACAAGGGGACTGTTTACAGTACCTCTGCCCTTCTCTTAACTCTCTTCCATAGCTCTCATCTTATCTCCTGCTCTCATCGCCCTCCCTTCTATCATCTATTCTTTCTTCTACCATTTTCTTGGCACCTCTTTTCCCCTGCCTACCTTTTCCCTACCCTGCCTTTGGTGCTTTCTCCCTCCTCTCTCTGCTGGCTGAATGTGAACTGCCTCTTCTTGTTAATGCAAAACATTTTCTCCATATCCATTATTTGAGGCAAGTTTTTCAGAGGTGAGACAAAAACTCTTGATTTCAGCCTATTTGATGTAGTCTTCTCAAACAGTATAAACATCCAGAGATTGTTTCACAAACACAGTGCAAGAACAAGAACACAAGAATCAAATACACGCAAAGGATAAACAAGGAGCTCATTCCTGGAGAAAAAAAACCCTATTCTTTGAGGCAGTCACTTCTGAGATAGTTAGTAGTAATGTTCACTAATGATCCTTCATAAGAGGGTTCGCCTCTCTCACCAGAAACATTACAAATAACTTTTTAAATCCCAAGAGAAAGTGATCAACCATCAAATAGAAATGCTCAATGCTCACCTGGACTAGGATATAAGCATAATGGAGAGCACGCATCTCTTTTTTTTTTTTAACCTCTGCAGAAAACTCTTTAAAGTTGTTGCAAAACATCTGTTCTTACCTTCTAATGAGGTGACTAGATGAAAGAAGAAGACCATCCAGAGCCAACCCATTCCCGAGACTCTTCTTGCACTGATGCCAGCATTAGAATCCATGAAGATTCTCTGTAAATACCACCATCTTCAACAAGCACACACCACTCCCTTGAAATGGTCTGAGATTTCTTGGAGTGTTTTAATATCTCCCCAATTAAAGCACCGAGGTCTCCACAGAGAAATACTGTTTAAGAAAAGCAGAAGGTAGAAACAAAAATCAGGTCACTCTAACACAAAACTGACAGTTTTTATACATCCATTCCATAATTTACTACTTCCAAGATATGGGTGAAAAGAAGTAGCACAGACCCAGTATTTACCATACACCCACCCCTCAAGACTTCAGTCAGTCACAGGTGTTTTATGCACTGCCAGTACACACAGATTTTGAGACTTTCATGGCACCAGTGACAGTGTGGTTCCCAAATCAACGTTAATCTCTACCACAGTATAGGCTGTACTATTACTTAAGTCCTGATCCTTTCTGCGTCTTTGGCAACGCTTCTTGGAAGGTGTCCATTCCATTTCCCCTTTCAAATTCGGTCTCTTGTAATTTACACTTTGCCTTTTAAGGACTCTGCAGGGCAGTAGCCATGACAGGAGAGTTTTTGCCAACACAAATCTGCACAGCTGACACACTTGTAACTGCATTTCAGATGCAGGCATTTGTCCCTTTAAGCATATGACTGCACAACACTACTAAGTTGGACGGTATTTTTCCCACTGATATGTTGTACGTGAGGAAGCAAACGCTGTGATATTTAAGGTCAAATAGGGAGCCTGCATTACAGCCAGAAAAAGCACACAAGTCCAAGTTTATTATCTTAAGAGGGAAAAAATCCAAACAAAACTCTACCACCACCATTAAGAACCTGACATAGAAGCTTATCTTATAGTAAGGGAGCAGCATGCTGCCTAATCCAGCATTGCATTAGATCAATACAGCATAACAATTTTGCTAAGCAAGGTAATTCTAGCTCCATCTGTCCAATTCTCAGCCCACCAGAGAAACATCACAGTAATATGTAGGTTGCATGCAAAAAGCCAGTATGTTTTGTTTCTTCAGGTGCTCTTTGAGCAGAGCATTGAAAATGCTCCAACGTCTTCAGTGAGACAGTGAAGCGTAGCTAAGGAGAAAGAAAAAATGTCTCAGGCAATATACAGAAATGGCTCAATAACTTGGCTGAAAGAGGGGAGGGAAGAGTTGTAATTAAAAGGGGCAGCCTCAGTGCAATTATCTGAAAGCCTTGCAATAGGGGATTTGAGTGAGTTGGGCATAGCAGGGGAAAAAGCAGCCTGGGGAGTATGCGAAAAGGCAGCGGAGTGCAATTAGATTTGCTTTACTGGAGAGGGAGAGAAATTCTGGACAGGATGGAACAGTTCTCTCTTCTGCTGCCCCCAGCTGGAACCTGGAGCACCCAAGACAGTTGAACCAAAGGCACTCTGGGCACCACTAAAATCCCACTAAAAGGAATCCCACTAAAAGGATCCCAGCAAGAGGCAAAAACTTTGAGTCATTACTTCCAAGGAAAGAGAAAAATAAAGTCTGTTATGTATAACTGAAGAAAAATGAAGATTATATGTGAGGATGGATATAATGCAGGTACTGCTTATTAGTTTATGATGCATGTATACAACACGACGTGTCACAGAATAAAAACACCACTGAATGCAACTGCAAAAAGGAGAAAATTACAGGGCGAAAGATCAGAAAGTTCTTCTTTACAGAATGAACTATCCAAGCACACAGCAGCGTTCTCCTGGAACAGGAGTGAAAACTGCTGCCTGAGCCACCAAAACTAAGACTGGTTACACCAAAATCAACCCTGCAAGACACCTCTACGTGGAGAAACTATTTGTACTGCTAGTCAATTTATAATATTATAATATCTAATGTTTTTTTACTAGGCCAGTAAAATCTTAGGGACTTTTAAGCATTCATAATGAAGGCACACAAATGCAGAAACAGAGGTCAAACAAACTGAAGAATACTTTAATCTCAGTCAATGAGACTTAATTTATCTGCAGAAGGCTTGAAAACAGCTCACAATTCAGATTTTCCCATGTCGCATAGAGCATAGAGCAGAAAACAGAACCCAAATATACTTTGGATCTCAGGCCAAAGTATTGAAATTACCACAAAGCAGATATAACTAAAAACCCCCTCGTATGTGAAACCAGACACAAAAAAATTTCTGGCTCCAAGGAAACCAATTGTTCTGCTGCTGCCCTCCTCACCTGTGCATTTCTCTTACAACATCTGTTTCCCTTACCCTGGTTGACCCTGCATCCCACCAAAGTTACACTGCTCTTCAACAGGAATCATATAGTCTTTGTCTGAATTAGGCTGGCAATTATTTTCCCCGAAATAAACTGTGGCTAAATCAAAAAGCTGGTTGTGATTTAGCAGATAAAAATGGTAATTTTTTTTAAGTTATTTTTATTTTTATTCTGCCTCTTCCACACCTCCATGAAAAATGCTTACTCCACAATGAAGGATAGAGAGAACATTATGGAAGCATTTAAGGGAGAGTAGGAGGGAAGCACTAGCCTCTGTGAATTAAAGAGTACCAAGCCCCTAAATTGCTAACCACTGCCCTGCCCTTCCCCCTAGCACTTGATGTGTACAGAATCTGACTACACCCAAAGATGCTCATCTTTCATTCTTCAGTTCTCCTACCACTTCTACCCTACACCAAACTACGTAAACAGAAACCTCAAACCATCCCAACTTTTAAACCACCCTCTTCTCTTGTCCACACAAGCACCCTTCCATGGCCTTCTCAGCCTTACTTCTTCCAAAACTGCTTCCAGCAAGATTACTTCTCTTTACTATGGAATCCACTATACCCCGCTCTGCTTCAAACCCAACTGCAAAGCAATATATCTGTGCACAGGATCCTTCAATAAACTGCTTAAATACCCCTTCTCATCTTCTCTCTCCTCCAAGTACATGAACTTGCCACTCATGTACCAGTTGTCAATCCTCTTATGTTAACCTTTCCATAAAGGATTTAACCCATTTTTAGGCATACATTTCCTTGGCTAGTGGAATGATCTCCATCTCCTTGGAGATCCTGAAAATTTTAAAGCATCTGAGAAGTGACAGTTCCTGAGGATCAAAATGTCTTTTAATGATTCAACTCTATAAAACTATAAAACCAAGCAGTCAGAAAAGACCACTCACATATTACTTTTACTGTAATACTAAGTTCCAGGACATGGGAGACAGAAGTTTCTGGGTTGTCTCCTTACATTATCCACCAAAGTTATCATGACTACTTGCTTTGGCACCATCACCATGGTATCTAGATCACCAAAATTTATGTTTGAGATCCCAGTTAAAGAGATAAATACAATCACCACCACTATTTTCAAGAAGCCTGATTTCTTAGCTGAACAACCAGCGAGGGAGAAGAGTTCTTCAGGAAGCTTGTCGAGGTCAGTTTTGAACATCATCAAGGATGGAGATCCCTCAACATTTTTTGGGCTTCAGTAGCAGTGGTAAACTGGGTAATTTTAATTTTTTTTATTTTTTTTACTGGGGATTTTTTTCTTCCTTATATGTAGTCAGAATCTCCTTTGCTCTCTTCTGTTTTCCATCTCAACAGGCAAGAGTCAGCTCTTGCCAAGCATCTCAAAGCTTCTTCTACCCAAGACTGAAAACACAAGACATTTCAGCTGGAAAGCCTTGAATGCGAAACAGCATGCCTGGCTTGACTGGCACTGTTTAAGTCCTGTTTATTCTCACCAGACAGGGCCGGTGCTGTAATTTCTCACTTTTTCTGAACTCAATCTTGAAGTGGGAACACTTCAGTACCATCTCCAGGAAAATGATGCTCAGTGCTACAGAAGAGATAATGATAGTGCTCCCACATGTGCTAAAACAACTGACAGTAGTACAGCTCTGTGCTTGTGAGATTTCTGTCACAAAGAGGGCTGCTGTCTGGCCATACTGTACCTAAGCTGTGGCAAAGCATTTCATGCAGCCAGTACCTTTGCAGCAGCTTCTTTATGCAAATACAGGATTCCCTCAAAGTTCAAGCACTGTCAATGCTGACACCTGAAGAGCCACAGGGCACCTGTGCTGAGAAACAGGTCAGCATTAATTGAGAATTCCATCAGTGCATGTGTTTTTGTTAGAAAGGAAGCAAGTTTGCTCCAAGTTTTCTGCAGTCACTTATTTTAGAGTACCCCAATGGTATGTCTGGAGCTTTGATCGAGGTGGTCATACACATGACAAACCTAAGAGGGGTCTCCTTAGATTGGACTGCTTTTTTATTCTTTTTGGGGTTTGCATGGTACTCTGATCAAAAACTGTGACATCTAGATAAACTATGTTAATTCTGTGCTGGCCACAGGTTCTGGACCTAAGCTTTGAACAAATCCCCTCCTTTTCTCAACCTTTTGACTCCGACCATAGAACTGTAGAAAGACCTCCACTGAAGCATGTTCTAGCTTACTACACAGACAATATGTAGTCACAGATCAGAAAGTAACGTACAGTGACCCTATTTCCCTCTGACAGATACCAGCTGCAGAACCTGACATCAAATAGCAATAAACACTCATCTGAACCATGCATCTGTCTGGCTTCCACAGGGGGAATTCAGGCACACATTTAGGATTAAGAAAAAAGCTATGATTGTTCAGGTACTGCACAAGGTTTCTGGAGAAAAGATTAGGGCCTGAATATAGCTGTTTCTTTGAGTTCTACATTTCAAAGCACAAGAAAACACAGAAGCAGATGAATGTCCATCTAAGCCAAGTCTTTTCCGTGTCTCCAGTGCCAGGAAGAGCTGCTGTGTGCAGATGGCTTGCAAGGCTGGCCTCTGTGTGACCCACTTCCCTACTCTTCCTCCGGTATCCACAAACATAAAACAGGGATTACCAGAGAATATCCCCCAATTCATTCCCTTTAGTATCTCTTTAGGAATTCATCCAGCCCCTGTTGTGAACTTACAAGAGATTTGGAAAGATACCTATCCTTGTGCAACAAAGTATTTTTGTGTATTTTAAACTGTTCTACTAATAGAAGCTGAAATTGTAACAGTGCCAAATTTTTTATGCTTTCAATTCTTCTTATCTGTTCCAAGAACTTTTCCAAATCATCTTGTTTCCTCCCACTGGAACAATGCTTCTTCCTCGTTCATTGTTAAGTGACTCCTCTAGGCCTATTTCACAGTAGAAATCATTATATGGGTCTAAGTTCCCTCTGCTACACTTGATTCCACAATTTTCCCCCATATTTGTCATACTTTTTCCTCACACAAAAGATCTAGATGCAAAATAAATGCACCTCAAAAACTCTCCAGGGTAGAGAAAATGCTGTACCTTTGCAAACACAGTCTTTCCTCCTCCTGCACATTTTGCACTGTGACTCATATCAGCTTAATATTATCTCTCAGCAAGAACCATTAAAAAGATAAACGAGCACAACATCTGGGAGAGTCAATAAACTACTATTCCAATTAATTTGTGCTGCACACTGATTCATCACATTTAGGCAGAGTACAAAAAGTGGAATTAATACCTCTCATTCATGATAAACAGGGAATCATGATAGTGTTACATATCAAATAAAAGGCCTCCCCACCTTCTTTGTTGTCCCCAGTTCTGTCCTACTATAATTGCTCCTTTGCCACTGGGATGCCCTTGCAGCAGTGGTCACGCATCTCACTGGGATAAATCTCACAATGCTGTTGTGAAAAGCTGTCACTCAGTGCCTGTCCAGCACTCTGAACATGACATAATACTGCCTACCTTCTCTCTTAGACAATAATTACAATAACTGCTATTCATAGCAATCTTTCTACGCCCCAAACAGGAAGTGAATGGGGGGGGAGCAACACATAATTTATCGCTCAGGGTTTTAATATAATGAAGTTAATGTGTTTTCTTCAAAAATTCTATTACTGGGGCACATAAAGCATCACAGAAAAATGATTGATTAAATAAACAGATCATTTCAATAGTTGCTGTGTATCCTTTTATCCTCTGTTACTAACAGAGATTCTTTTTAATGACTTCAAACTACTTTAAAAATATCTGAGAGTAGAATTTATAGAAAAAAGCCTTGTGGATTTTTTACTGTCTGTTCAGCTGATTCATTTAATTTTGTGAGAAACACTCTAGATGAAATGTATAACTAAGTTTAAAGGAATACTTCCTCAAGAGCATACTTCATAAAATATTTCTTCTATTTCTATATTTCTATTTTCTGCTGGCTTGATCATTTGCTTCCTACAGATTATCTAGATCCAGTTGTGTGTGTGTGTCTGTGTCTCTTGGGATCCCTTAAGTTTACAATGACGCTCCAAAAGCTGATTCTGAATGTTCTCCAAAGAAAGGCATTTATTTCCTTGTTTACCATGGAAACACTGGGAGTCTTGAAGCTGATCTTCCATGTTCTGATTATATATTTCCTAGTGGGATCCAAATTAAGAACTTCCAACGCTCTTCTATCGCTTATTTTCATGAATTTTTATTAAACCCTTGAGGCTCAAATAGGGTGCCCAGCTTAGAAGTATAATCAACAAATGACCTCTACAGTCAGTGGACTGAGCTGAATCATGTTCACCAGGTAACGAAGATCTGCACTAATTAAAAAAGGGAGCTGTGGACAGCTGAACAGCTCCCTCTCGATGATTCCCTAGGTGCAGCGCCAAGGTATCTGGGGAGATTCTGAGCCTCTGTGCGATCTCCCAACCCACACAGGAGGCCAGGTTAACATCTCTTTAGATAACAACAGTGCTTCCCCTTAAATCTCTCTTCTCTGCCATGACATATACTTGGCTAGAGTAGCTTTACAGCTTAGCTTGTAAATCTGGTCTTTCTTCCTAAGCAAAATCCATTCACAGCTGCCCTGTGTTTCTGGAGACTTTCTCAATGCCTCCACGTCATGTTTTGCTATGCCTAACAAAGATGGACACTGATCTCTTGAAACTACAGCAATTAAAAAAAATATTCTAATTAAAGATACAGATTCTTTCTTCTATTATGTACTTGAATTACATACATATTAAACACAATTAAGTTCCTGAAAAAACATCTCTTCACACCTCACAAGATTTGACTTCACTGACAATTTTTATAGTGATTTGTGTAGTTTTCAAAGAAACATTGGCAATTATAGTCAAGTTTCTAACATTAACACCTGGAAGCAAAATCCCAGCTCTAGAATATTAACAGCATTAGAGAATGAAAAATGTGAAGAAATTAACTGTTATTTATGTTATCCATTACTTGCCAGATAGAAACTCTTCTAAAGTATAACAGGAATTGAAGTGATACAGAAATTACTCCCTTTGAATTTTCATACAGTAAATAAAGGAGACTGTGCAAACAGGGGGAAATGAATCAACAGCTGTCCATCATTTATCTTCTTTGATGAAAAGAGAAAGTGACAACTGTACCCACTGGGTATGGTTTCACTGTCCTGTTATTGATTTTACTCTAATTTCTCAGGATACTTCTCTCAGTACAACTGTGCACAGATCCCTGGACTTTTATCTATGTGGAAATAAACATGATGTTATCAACTTCAAGTATAGTTTATCTTTGACAATTACACTTTCATCTTTACAAAAGGAAGACATAAGGCTTCAGCAAGGAAAAAATATGCAATTCACAAACTCTAGGGCACAGCAGCAAACTTTTGTCAAGCACACTGTAAAATGCTGTATTTCCAAAATTCTAAGCACAGAATTTTAAGTTTAGAATACTAGGCTTGAGTATCTCTGAAGATCACCACATTATTAACTTCTAGGTGAAAATAATCTGCGGTACTAAAAATTCTTCGAAAATTGACACTTCCTTCTCTGATACAATTTAAGTTTAAACAAACACCACAAAGTTCACTGGAATTTTATGATGGAAGATGTCTGAAAACAAGAAAAAATATGCATCTTATTTCAACATTTAAAAGGGTAATAATGTATTTTCACAAATAGTTATTAAACAAAGGATGTCTAATTGTCCTGGTTTTGGCTGGGATGGAGTTAAATTTCTTCTTAGGAACTGGCACAGTGCTGTGTTTTGGATTGAGAATACTCTTAATAACAGATGTTTTAGTTGTTGCTAAGTAGAGCTTACTCTAAATCAAGAACTTTTCGATTTCCCATGCTCTGCCAGTGAGGAGATGCACAAGAAACTGGGAGAGAGCATGGCCAGAACAGCTGACTGGAACAGGCTGAAGAGATATTCCACACCATGGAATGTCATGCTCAGTACATAAACAGAGGGGAGGTTGCCAGGATCTGTTGATCACTGGTCAGGGATATGCTGGGCATCCTTCAGTGGGTTGTGACCAACTGCTCCATGCATCACTTGGGGTTTATGCCTCTCTCCCCCATTCCTTTCCATCATCATAATCATCACCATCACCATCATTGTTATTATTTTATTCCCATCATTACACTGTTCTTACTGTTGTTTTCTCAGTCCATGTCTTTTATCTTTTTCCGATTCTCCATCCCATCCCACAGAGGGGTGGGAGGGTAGGGGCTAAGAGAGCAGCTGTGTGCTGTTTAGCTGCCAACTGGGGTTAAACCATGACAGTGATGTAAAGTGAATGTCCCTAAAATCATGTTCTCATCTACTCAGCAATGCTGATCATGCTTTTTTTTTTTTTTTTTCCAAGGGATATTGAAGTGATTATGTACCAAGTTCTGATTGCTGATGGGTGGAAAGTGGTAAAGAAGCCAAGCACAGTGTTTGCAATGGCCAGACAAGCAATGCCACAAATCAGAAAAATAACCTTGGTGTTTGCTGACCAAGTCGGCAAATGCAACTGCAAATCTGCACAGACAGCCCAAACATAGAGCTGCAAAACAGCCTTAAAGGCACTCTCAGGACACTGGAAAAGAAATCAAGGGCCTGAAGGGTTGAGCAGGAGCAAAAGTGAGAATGGCTTGCAAAACGAAGATATGAGTAAGTCTAAGAAAAGAGATGTTTTATACTAATGCTCTTTCCCAGTGTAACTTAAGAATGCAGCCTTACGTGTCATGTCTAGAAATGTATGAACCAAGATCCACGCACAAACACTCAAAAGATACAACAGAGGCAAAGAAAAGAACAAGCTGAAAATACTCTTTTTAAACTGTTCATTGTGGACCAGTCTGCAAAATCCTTCAGTAAGTATTAATATTTCCTTCAGCTGCAGTAAAGAACTTCATTTTTTGCAAAAATATGCTTACTGTCTTCATCTCTAATTTTGCTTTTGACTTCATGAGGATTTTACAGTAAGAAATATTTAGCATAAGCAGAAAATGCATGCTATTTGTATTCACAGTATCCAAGGTTATGTTGTCTACTGGGATATAGTGGCAGCACTGACAGCCAGTTAATAGATAATGTTCCTCTTCTATGGGAATTCCCATCATTTTGAAATTGCCTTTCATTCCATGAGAGAAACTGTCATTTCAAAACAGATTATAGAAAGGACTAATAATATTAAAGCATCTTAAATTAAGTGCAGCTCTTTTTATTAACCTCCTTTCTGGCTTCAATGAGGCAGCTTGGGTTTTCAGAGAATGTGCTTCATAATTTAAGGGTTAATTAAAACTACTTTTTTCCATTTTAATCAGTTTCACAGCCTTGGGCTGTCATAGAGCTTGGTTCACAAATTGTTGGCTTCATGCATTTGCAGATAGAGGCTACTTTTAAAACTATTTAATTACTAGCATTATTTATCATCACTGTTTTTATTCCTGTTAAGAGAAGCAAGAATGCTTCTTTGTAAAACAACAAGGCAGAAAAGCACTGAAGCACAATCACTTTTCTGACTTTTTCACTGCCTTGATCTTGCTGTCCAAACCTACACTCCTACCTTCACTCCATACAGATGATTACCAGGTAACTTTCACGTAGTTATAATCCCACAGAATTGCAAATACCAGTTTTTGAGTTCATAAGGTTGCCCCAACAGAGGGCTGTAACACGACTCGAATGGTAGTGAGAATAAAAAATTATATTCAGGCAAGCTGATTCCCTTACGTTTTGCTGACTGCACCAACAGGCTGTACAATACACAAGCTTTAGCTCCAGCACGTAAATTAGAGCGTTTGATGTGGAAATATATGCACAAAACTAGGAAGCTATGAGGGAGGGAGAAAATGGCTCAGAGAAGGGCTCTACCACACAGCCTCCATTCTTTTATGACCACTGTTTGCCTAGATGGGAATTCTGTCTGTACTACCATTAGTTTGAGTCTCACGTTCATGGTTAGGTACTAAAACATCACAAAACAACTCTGCACTGCACTGGTCATACTCTGAAGAGTGCACACCAACAGACTACAGTCTGTCTACAACAATTTTTGCAGGTGATGTTTCTTCACTCTGCAGTAACAGGCAATTAGGGAGCTACCTTGGCAGCAATCTCTTGGAAACAGAGAAAAGAACTATGAGACCTAGAACTTATGCTGGAAAGACTTTAAGACAATAAATGGTTTCTCCAGTTTTGCTGTCTTCAGTTCCAGTCTTGAAATCCATAATATTCATTCAGACCCAGCTGTCTTTCCTCTTAGTGCCTTGGTCTCACTGTTAAAATGACTGAACTGAACAATAAGAACAGACACTACAGAAGTCCTGTTGGACTTCAAAATCATCTCACTTGGTCTTTAACACTAAGTTTCTGTTAACTTTTGTCAACATCTAGATATTTATTCAGAGAACAACAAAAATGATTCATGCCGATTCAAGGCTTTGACCAGATTTTCACTTTGATTTTGGGAATCGGGTTGCCCAAAATTGACTCTCATTTATGAAACAATCGAGAGGGAAATGAAGCAGAAATGGTAGCTTGAAGAAAAGAAGTCAGATGAACGCTGCAAAGAAGAGATGATCTGAATGGCAATGACTGCTTGGAACAATTACCTGAGTTCAGTGAAGCATCACAAGGAGCCCATGTGTAGCAAAAGTGGGTTAGAGAGCTCCACCAAAAATTTGAACTTGCCACTGGCAGAGCCTGAAGAGCAGCCAATTTTGTTCTCAGGTCCTTCCCTCCTCCTCCATCCTGCATTTCCAGTTCGATGTTTCCACCCTCAGGAAATGGGAACATTATATGCCACTAATACTTCAGCAGAACAGAAATAGTCTTAAGAGGAAAAGGGAAGGCCAAGCAAGTTACGGTAGAAAGATATTTCAGGCTCATAGCATCTCTTTCCAATGCATGTTTGTATTATTCTTCATGCCAGAGATGAAAGCAATAATACATAAATCTCAGAGTTCATCCTGCCTCCTCAGTTTCTCAAAGGCTTATTTATATTTTAGTGTGGATGCTGGGGCTCACTGCTCTTGTTACATCCACGTCCAACCTCAAAACCAAAGGATTACATTTAATATGGAGTGAGTACAATACACCACTTCCTTTCCTTGGATATCAACCAGTCTTGGTCATAACAGAGCAGATCCAAGATACACTTTCTGTCAGGAACTAAGTCCCTCCTCCCTAAGTTGTTGGTAAGACTGTAAAAATAGAAATTAAATGCGGGGGATGGGCACCTTTATTTAGACATCTGGCCTACAGTCCCTGGTCAACTGCACGATTTTTGTCAGTATATTTCTTTAAGCTTCCCTAGTCATATTTTTAAATGTCATTAGCAATAGGGCTGCCATGACTTTCTACAGTCTATGTGGACCTTTGCTGGAAGAAAGCACACCTTAATACTCGCCCAAACCTATCTACTTTGAGCAATTTGAGCCACCCGTTTTACTTTGGCCAGCACATTGCCTAGGATCCTGTCAACAGTCTTTTAGGTACTCTAGCTACTTCAGAGCTAACCCTTTTCACTCATCAGTAAGCTAGTGCTTTTTAACAGCATTTTAAAAATTCCCTATAGTCACCTAATCACTTCTGTTGCTCTTCACTGAGCTCCCAGTTCACCAGTGCTGTGGCAGAGAAGTTCACACAGTCAAACACAAATAGTCTCCGTGCATTTGCATTAGTGTCATAAAGTCAGAGGCTGTCCAATTTCAACACCACAGGTTCACAGGCACAAAAGAAAGAAAAGTAGAAAATGCCAGGCAATCTGCTATGATCTGGGTGGAAGAGCTAAGCCTTAAAAAAAAACAACAACAAAAACAACTAAAAGCTAATTTTAAAAGAACTTTCTGAGGGTTATGGGTAAGTTCCCCCTTCCCACTCTGATTTCCATAAACACAATTCTTTTCAACACTATTAGACACAGTGGCCCGGTACAGACTATCAGCCAAGAGAAGCAGGAAATGTACAACTATTCAACAGAGCCTATTCTGATCCTTTCAATTAGGACTGTCCAGTAGGTGTTAATTTATCAAACAGAGTAAGATCTCTTTTAGCTTAATTCTTTTAAAGAATTCAATATTGTTATTTTTACTCTGTTTACAAAGACTGATTTGTTTTCTTTACACCATCATCATGCACACTTTTTGTGGGGTAACCCATCAGACATAATCAAAAGAATCTATTTAGAAGACAATTTTTTAAGCTACTCTTTTCAGGTAACAGGGATCTAGTCACTAATTTGATTTCACAGAATCACAGAATGGTTTGGGTTGGAGGGGACCTTAAAGACCATTCAATTCTGATCACCCTGCCATGGGCAGGAACACCTCCCACTAGACCAAGTTGTTTCAAGCCCCCTCCAGGCCTGGCCTTGAACACTTCCAGGGATGGGGCATCCACAGCTTCTCCAGGCAACCTGTACCAGTGTCTCACCCTCTCTGAGTAAAGAATTCCATCCTCTACACCAACCCTTCAAGTCTCAAGTCTTTCCCAGATGTTGTATTGCTTACATGCCCTTGCCAAAAGTCCCGCTCTAGATCTCTTATACCCCCTTTAGGTACTGGAAGGTCACAATAATGTTACTCCAGAGTCTTTTCTTCTCCAGTCTGAACAATCCCAGCTCTCTCAGCTTGTCTTCAGGAGAGGTGCTTCACCCCTCTTCCTAGTCTTCTCTGGCCCTCTCTTCATGGCCCTCCACCTTCTACCCGAACATGTCTTTAGTTCTTCCACAAACCTGAAACTCCCTGAGACCATCCAGAGCCACTTCTAATTCAAGACTGGCAAAATTATCCATGAGAAACATGCAACTGTCAACACCATTCTTGCAGTCTGAGTTAAGAAGACTTCTGACTGAAACAAGGAGCACAAGTCATGCATCATTCCCATTACGTTATTTCACTAAATGTCTTTCTGGTGCTCAGCCTGGGGCCCCAAGCACAAAGGTAGCTACAGTAAGGCTCAAAATGAAGACTAATTACTCTTCAGCATCTGACTCCACATACGTGTCCCAGCAGAACAAGGCACGTGCAAACTAAGAAAATTCCCTCTGTCAAGCCTCTATCTATCCCCTAGATTTTAACAGATTGCTGACTTATACTCAAGTCACCAGAACTTGTTCTCACATCACGTGTTACTGCATTTTTATGTATTTCTAACACAGTTAGATACTGGAAGAGGAGAAGACCACTAAGATCCTCTCTGTACTGGCAATGAAACAAACATTCCTCAACAGAACTATTCCATTCCTGATACCATAGTGATGGCAGTGTAACTGCTGATATGGTAGCCCCTTTAGGGACAACACATGCACCAAATGGGATTAGCAAACTCACTGAAAAGCGAAAATGCCAGTACATATTTGCATCCCCATTGCTGCTGGCACCCGCTGAAGGCCTACTGACATTAGGAAGGGAAGGGACCATCTGGGAGACAACTGCAGGCACGCATCCCAATCCAGCTGTGCTTCCAGCAGCTTCTTCCTGGCTCAAATCCAAAAAGGAGTAATTTCAACCATCTTCCTGGTGCAGAAAGCATTCCAGATTCTGCGTACTGGAATGAAACTGATCCAAGCTGTGAGCAAAATCTAACATTTGGAAATTCAAACAGTCTCATAAACAGTGAATTTCCAAATTGAAATTATTCAAAACCTGCCCAGAGATCTCTGTCATATTGTCCTTCCTGTGACATCCCACTCTCTTCTTAGAGAATAGTTAGGAAGCTAAGAGAGTTCTGCCAAGGAACCATGCTTCCATTTGCAGACATCCCCAGGATCTGAGAGAACCTGTGGTAAGCCTGATGCTAAAGGCTTCCACACAGGCGTCTGTATCCTACACACTGCCTCTGAAGTGGTCAGCTGGGCCAAACAGATTCATATCATGTGAGTGTTTTGCAGTAAGTGGGAGAGAGATCAGGTCATTTAGGGAGCTTTGAAAGCTTTACAGTAACTTGGAGAAACATCAGTATGCTAAAACAGAAATATCTTACAAAGAGTCAGTAGTTCTCAGTCTTTAGCTTCTAGGGTTTAATTACATGATTTAGACACATTGGATATTTTCCAGAGACATGGCACAGAGCAAAAAACTGTACTTGGAAACTGCAGAATCAGCAGAGGAATCATTTACTTGGCAAGCTTAAGGAGACAAGGAAAAAAAAAAGCCCGTCTGAAAATGAAGTCATGTATGTTTCAATGTGCAGGTCTGGGCTGGCGAAAATTTCCATCCTAAGGTGAATCAAGACCTTAAGGATCCAGCTTTCTTATGTAAGACTGTAGTTTTCAGGTTGGATAGGCTGTGTTCTTACAGTACCCAGCATCTTCTCTGCTGCCAGGACAGCCCTTTTTTCCGCTCTTTGCCCATAGCTGTGTGCACACACGAGCATGCGCACACGCGCGTGCATACAGGAGTGGGGGTGTGCATGTGAAATGTCTCAACAAAAATCTTCCTGACAAGCAGGCCTGAGTAGCAGAATGCACAAGGGCCTCTGGAGGCATGGAAAATTCAAACCAGGGACTAGAAGAGCTTTTGTCAGAAGTGGTCTCGAGAACAATCTTCAAGTAGGACCTCTGTGACAGAAGCATCAGCTTGCTCCATGATGACTTTTTAAGAGGCAAGACAGCACCTTCAGTATAAAATAATGTGTCAAGATCTCTGAAAAGTACACACATTTTAATTGCATTTTTTAAAACACAACATATATTAACAGCACACTTCCAATAAAATTCTGTTTCTGATGGCAGAGGAGTATTTCTTGAAAGCACAATACATGCCTCTGAGAAGGAAATACTAGTGTAATTCTTCTTTGTTAAGTTTAAAACTCCTTGTACAAATCAAGTGTGAGAAGAGTGACAACACGAACTGGCTTTTTCTTACTCAGACTGGCTGCTCACATGTTTGACTGTTATGCCTGAGATGAGCAATTAAGGAGCTTTTATCCTTTTGGGGGTCTGTTTACATAGCACAGTTGGCAGCACTGGAGAAAGAGAGCTAGTCTGCTGTTGTACGACATCTACAGAACCATTTACAAAATAAACCTGTGTTGCACTTGTGTACACCCCTGAAGCCCATGACACTTCATGGTTGCCAAAGAGCAAACATGGAGAGAAGAGTGATACCCAGCCCAACATTTATCAGGTGGAAGCTAAAGTATAAGGTCATAACGAGCTGGAAAACTGCTGAATGTGTGGAGTCAGTAGCTGGAAGAAATACCTTACCTGTATTTCTGTAAGGTGATACAGAACTTGCTAACAAAATCAAAATCAAAATCAACAGAAAGATGTAATAGCAATTTAATATGAAATCAGGTTTAAAGAAAAAAACAACAGCAAACAAGACTATATAATGACAATATTAGAGGGGCTCATCAGTTTCGCCCTAAAGCTCTTATCAGCTTTTCACAGAAATAAGTTTTTGAGCTTTTTTTTTTTTTTTTTTTTTTTAAATCATCACATGTTTATGACTGAAACCAGCCAATCTGGAATATTCTTAATAAATACTTTTTCAGGACACCACCCTTTTTAGAAGATACTGCCCTCTTGTTTGGTGGCTAAATGACATTATAAAGCTCTAGCTTGACCACACACACCAATTTGTATTTCTTCCACCTTCTATTGTTCATGTGTGCAGTAAACACATGCAATATGGCCACAGAAATGAAAAACAAAAATATATTGTGCAACCTGAAGTGTGCTCCTAAAGTACCGTGCACTAATCTGGAGGGACTCCAGGTTAACCCTCTGCACAGGGACTCCTGATGGATAATGAAATACAAGGAAACTGAGGTTTTATGGAGACCAGATCTGGAGAGAAGAGCATTCCTGAACAAAAGGAAAAGCATGCATAAATCTTCTGACAATCCAGGGAAGGAAAGTTTGCCAAAAACCAAAACTGTCTTAATTGGAAGCACACAAGAAAACACACTCATCTTTTACATGATTCTCTGCATATGGTGCATGGAATATCAGAGGGAAGAAGGGGAAGCCATCTGCACCTGGGCACAAAGAGGGATGCACACAGTGAATCTGTACAGGCATAAAGAAGACAATTCTCAATGGACTGAGAGATCAGCTCCCTTGTCAGACACATCTGCTGGCAGCCTATGGGAGTATGCTGGAGAATAAGCAGCTGTCTCCTTGGAGCCACCAGCTGCCTTCCCCCCAAAAGGCGATTTACGCTGTGCCATTGGTTAGCCTCCAAGTAAAATACAGGAGGCAAAGACAGTAGCAGCCTTGAGCAAAAGAAAAGAGAATAGACATATCCTCCTGAACTCCCTACAAGAAGTCTCCACAACCTAAGCTGTTCTTGCCACAGATAACAGCTTGGAAGAGCTGAGAACTTCAGAACAATGCAAGAAAACATGACTTTCTGTGGGGTTTCACGATTAAGTGAGAAAGATATAATCCTACTTCATACAATATCCAGTGCCCCAAAGTGATGCTATTTCCAAGTATCAAAACACATGGCCATGCAAACAATTCTGAGCAGCTCAGTGCAAGTGCAAGAATGCCAAATAGGAGAGAACTCAGAAGTCAAGTAAAAATGTTTAGTGGTTAGAGGGGGACACAAGTCAAGGAATTAAAAACTACACATGCATAATTTGGCTAAGAGAGTGTACATGGAAAAGGCAGTAAAAGAAAGGATGCAATTATGTACAGTTATCTGAAGCTTGTCAATACATTAGCAAAGTAAACTGAAGTAGTGCAAGGTGTTGAATGTAGGGAATGAACTGCTAGAGAAAAACAGTACTTTTATTCTGCAAGGAGATGGGGTGGCATCAAAAGAGAAGGATTATTAGATTGTAGACTATCTTTTCCTTTCCTTCCCTTCTCCCAAAGGAACATCAGCATTGGAATTATTTCAAACTAGGAATGAAGAAATACCTAAAAATAGCCAATAAATCTTGTACTAATGACTTAGGGTAGGTGGATTAACTGTGGCTAAACAAGAGGTGCACCCACATTTCCATGTTTCAGATTAGAACCTATATAACAACACAAGAGGAAGCCTTCTCCTTCATTGCAGCTGAGCCTACAGATTTGTCTCTGTAATAGATGTGTCTGGTGTCAGCTAACTCTCCTTGACTTTGTTGTTTCCATTTGCCCTCTCACTCTACTTCATCATGAATCTGCATGACTTGGTATCACTGCTAGTGAAGGATGCTCCTTGGGAGATTTGCTTCCCCATCTTTACTCTCTGATTTCTGGAACTTGTAGGAAAGGCAGGTGATACTCACTCTCCTCCCCTGACAAATGAGTGTGGTAATAGCAAGAGAAACTTCAGAGTAAGTGAAATCATCTCAGTGGATACCACAAAAGGCAAAATTAAAATTACCCATCACAACAGCCCCTCCCACATTCACAGATTTATTTAGCTTGAGTAGTAGTAACTTGCATCATCTCCTTGAAAAATAGCCTAACATGGCTTTTCTCTGCCACAAGCACTCATACAGCCATCTGTCCCCCACAAGAGCGCTGAGCAACCCTACCCACAGGCAAGGCCACACAGCCTCCCTTGTGTCACTGCACGAGGATCGGGAACCCACACCAGCATCCATCAAACCCTACTTCAGAGACTTCAAAGCAATTCCCCACGGCTCTTCAGGGGGCTAGAGAGAGGGGAAACACAGCTCACGGGAGCAGACCGAAGGCACCATGGCGGTGTGGAAGGGCTCTGGGGGTGAAGGCAATCTCCGTGAGCGGAGAGGCCGTGACCCCATTCCCCACATCTGCCCTCCCCATGCCCACAGCCCGCACCTGACAGCAGACGTGCGCTCGGGGGAGGTAACGCAGCCTTTGAACAGCACACACCGGTAAAGGATAGAAAAAACCCATCACCTCGAGAGTTTTAACCCCTTTCCAAGTATTCCTCGCTTGTTCTGCGCCCCCTCCCCGGGATGGCAGAGACCCGCGGCTACCCGCGACCACGTCCCGCTCGCTGCGAGCGCTCCGGCCGGACTCACAATGCCCGCCCTCGCCCGCCCGCCACGGTACCTTGTGCAGGACTCCAGCAACACCCCCTCCACTTCCCAGCATTACTCGAGCAGTGTTCGCGGGAGCCCTTCCCGCTAGAGCCGTGCCGCCCGGCCTCCCGGCATCAGAAAAGTTGGACAAAGACCATTTTCACCGCGCGAGTTGCACCATCCCGGCGGGCCAGCGCCAGCTCCCTCTCGCTCCGCACCCACCGCCGCTTTGTCCCCCGGCCTCGGGCACAGCTTCTGGCCTCGCTCGACGTCTTTCAACAAGTCGGATGCTTGTGAGCAGTCCCGATCCTTGCGCTCCCCTCCAGGCCCCTCACTGGGAATGTCCTCTCCCCGCCCAGGTTCCCCCTCCTGCAGGAGTCTCTCTTCCTCTCGCTTCACAGGATCTGCCTTGTCCCTTTCTCCGGGCTCCTCTCTCTCGCTCGCTTTCTCTCCCCCCTCCCTCCCTCCCTTCCTCGCCGTGCCCCTCCTCCATTCTCTCTCCGCCCCCCCGACCTGCTTTCCTTCGCAGAAGCCCAGCGACGGCAAATGGGGGTGGGGGCGCTGCGAGATCCCGCACTCCGCGGCGGCTGCAGCCACTCCTGTCACTTCCGCGGCCATCGCCGTCCCCTGTGCCGCACGCCCCGCCGGCTCTCCCGGCCGCCGCCAGCCTCCCCTCGGAGCCGATCCGCTGGGCGGGTCACTGGGCGGCACCGGCTTCCCTCCGCGATCCCAGGCTGTGCTGCCGAACCCCTCCCGCTTCCCGCACCCAGCCTCTTCCAGAGGGGGATTTTCCAAAAGGGTCTTCCCTCACCGCTTGCATTCCGGGGATCCCGAGCTGTGCCTGCCCCAACCTTTGCCCAAGCCCCTGCCCCAGCCCCTCACCCTGCCAGGTTCAGGTCAGCAAGAACAGCGTGGCTACACAAGACTGATCCTTGGTCCATCTCTCTTGACATTGTTGAAATCCATGTTACTGTGTGCCATCTCCTGTTGGTCTGCATAACCAAGCCTCGAGTCAGTGCATCTGTGCTCACTTGTACTCCATCTCCTATGCTTCCCCTTTACTCAGGCACCTCTGGAGTGCTGTGTCCAGTTTTGGACTCCTCAGTCCAAGACAGACACAGAGTTCCAGGAGTGGGTCCAGTGGAGAGCTACAAAGATTATTAACAGACTGGAGCACCTTTCTTATGAGGAAAGGCTGAGGGGGCTGGGCCTGTTCAGCCTTTAGAAGAGATGTCTGAGCAGGGGCTCAACAGTGTCTGTAAGGATCTGCAGGGAGGGTGTCGAGGGTGGATCCAGGCTCTTCTCAGTGGTGCCAAGCACTGGGACACGGGGCAACAGGTGGAAACTGCTGCACCTGAACATGACAAAGAACTTCTTCACTGTGAGGGTGACTGACCACTGGAACAGATTGCCCAGAAGGGTGTGGAGTCTCCCTCACTGGAGATACTCCAGAACCATCTGGACACAATCCTGTGCCTTGTGGTCTGGGATGACCCTGCTTGAGCAGGGAGGTTGGAGCAGATGACTGCTCCCATGATCCCTTCCAACCTGACCCATGCTGTGTTTCCATGAAATGTCACAGAGGCGAGGTGCTTCCTTAATTCCTTGACAAACCTCAATTGTGTGGGTGAATCAAACAGGGTTTCTCAGTTCTTCCAAAGGAGAACCTCACCTTCCAATGTGGAAACAAAGGACTGAAAGCATCTTTTTTGAAGAATCTTTCTCCTGTTTCCTTCAATGCAAGAATAAGAGTCTACCTACTCATTCTGCAAATGTCACTGGGCTGAATACAGAGAAATGCCAGCGGATGAGGCATACAGCATTACCCTCTGCTCATTCCTACCATTCAGTGAGTTTCACAGCCAAGCACCAGAAAATGAGGGAGGGGTGCTTAGCAGTGAGCTAAACACAGCGTGCATTAGGACTGAATGGAAAAGATATCAAAACTCAGTGCCTTACAATTCATAAATACTTCTGTGATAACACAGAGCAGAATTTTGGGCTTCTGTTCCCAAAGTAACTAACACCCTTTGGTTTGAAGCTTCACAATACACACAATAGAAAGTGAGCATAATTCCCTTCCATGTAAGACACTGGTACACATACAAAAGGAAAAAAGCACATTGAATAAAGTTTGGCTTAAAAGAAGCACCATTGGTAGATGATGGCACATCTCAGTGTTCAAAAAGCTAGGGCTAGTTTCCACGGAGCACAGCCTTTTCTAGCAGTTCTGTATATATGCAGAGTAACACAAATACCTACTTCTTCCCAGACAGCATAGTTTCTTTCTTAATCCTCTCTGTGGGGGTTTCTAGACACCAATTACAACAGACCTCTTTCCTTCCAACTTCCCTCCCTCTCCTTTCCCCCCATCTGATTCTAAAAGAAATTTACTTTAGGAGAAATTGCAGGTATTCAGCTCCTCCTGGAATCTGGTCCTTACTCAGCTGGGTAGTAAATTTTTCCACATATGTTTTCCTTTCTTCCTCGTTTTACTACTATGAGGAGCATCTGGCCCCTAGAAAGGAGCAGTGGGACTGTACCATTGCACCGGGGTCGGGAAAGAGGTTAACTAGCTGCTTTGTTCAATAGCTGCAGAAACACTTCCTCCCCTTTATGGTAACGGAATATTCCCCCCAAAACCTCCTCCTCCTCCTCCTCCTCCTTCTTGTGGAATGAAAGCCAAGCATGAGCAAACTGCTACACTGAATGGGGAAGTCTGAGGAAAGTTCCTGTGCACGCGTGCACATGCAACAGCCAAACCCTCTTTAAAACCTCACCTGGTGAAATGTGAGCTGACAGTCAATCTTTTACGAGGGATTAATTTTTAAATCAGTCTTTAAATGTTTTTTTTCTCCAATGTTGCAGCATTTTGCAATGCTGCAGTATTTGTATCTTAAAAAAAAATTCCAGTTTCTTGAAATCTCCCTCTGCTAGGCAAGTTATCACACCCTACCAGAAAAACTCAGCCCTCTCAATGTATAAACAATCACAGCCAACATGACAGAAACAGAGAAGAAAAAGCTCTCAATCCCAAACTACCACGCATGGATTGGATTCTCAGGCGAATCTTAAATGTGACAAAACCAGCATATCTCATGCAACAGTGTGGCTTGCATGATACAGAGCTATGATCTCCAAAGTGGGGTGCATGCACCCCAAAGGGGTGTGCAAGGCAACCCATTGGTGTGCAGGAGGAAAGTAACAGAACTTCAGTAGTACATAATTTATAAATAAGTAAATATATGTATAACGGGGGTGTATGCTAAAGCCTTTTACCAAGAGGGATACGTGATCAAGAAAGTTTAGAGACACTGATAAAGACAATCATGTACTCCAAATTACACAGACAGATTTTCATTTTATAGACATGATTCCACACAATAGTGAGTTTCAAGTGTCCAGACACACAAACACATCTTGTAAAATTTAAAGTTGCAGTTATCAAAACAATGGTCAGAGCAGCAAAGCATAATTCATTTCTCAAATACTCTCCTCACTGTGTGAAACGTGTTAGGTCTTGAAGAGAAAAGAATTGGAATGTGCAGGGCAGACCACACAAACCAAAGAGAAGAAAACCACCCATGAGAGAATATCTGAGGAGGATAAAAGGGAGGGGTGAGGCTAAGACGAGGGGAATAGAGTTTCAAAGAAAAAGGAGAGAAGAAGGAGGGTAAGAGTGAGAGAGGTGGGAGACAGAGGTAGAGAAAGCAAGATACATAAAGAGTGACTATAAAAGACAGCCAAGGAGAGAAAGGGATGTGAAGCAGAAGGGGAGGAGCTGGGAACAGCAAATAGAATAGCAGGCAGAGGAAAGAATAAGAAGGGTACTATTTATACATGAGAGGACATGTTTGACAAGCAGTTTTGAAGCAGAACTATTCAGTGGATAAAATCTTCAAGAATATTTTTTTCAGGGGCAGATTTATCACTGCAACTGTCTGAAATAGCACATTTTCCTTCACAGATTTCTGAAAAATAATCATTTGGATCAGTAAACTAAAACCTTATCATATCCTTCTGGATACCCTATATCCAAAGCCTTGTTGTTTTGTTTGTTGCTGTGTTTGGTGAAGTACAAAGGTATTTTGTCCCTAAGAATGCCTGGCACAGAAGGAATAGAAGCTTGCAGAAAATTCATAAGAAATAACTGAAGATAATTTGGGGAAGCACAGAAGTACAAAGGACTGAGGGGCAGCTCAAGATGGAATGTGAAAAACCAGACCCTGCACCTTTACAGTCCCCACATTCGCTCTTGGCAACCACCAGTATACAGTCACACTTTTTAAATTTACTGGGGTTTTAATCTTTATCACAAATAATGAGGTGGAGTTTTTTTACCAGCAAGAAGGCTCCTGAGTCTCAGTTCTCCCTTGAAAAAAGCAGTGTTCTTCTGCTTACAGACCAGGCTTATTCTTTGCCATCATTCATTTCTGCTTAGGGCTTTGCTTATGAGCTTTAATGAAAATAAATGCCAATCTACATTAGCTGACTATTCACCCACCTGTATTTTTAATTATTATTTTCATTAAGTATGTGTCAGTTGTTATGAAAATTATCTTCCTTGAGTATTATATCAACCAATCTTTATAGTGTAACAGTGTATTCATTTTGTTAACATATATTAGTTCACATTATATACTGTATTGTCACGAAGTTGTGGAATTTTACTTAAGTTAGTACTGTTTAAGTAAAAGAAACTAAAGTGTGACCTAGTCCTGGAAATACGGACTTTAGCAACCAAGATAACAGCAGCATCCTAGACCACATCTTCCCAGCATCTTCTGGCATCAGAGCAAGTAATTATAGCAAAACTGACTCCAGGGATGTCTGGATCAACAGATAAGCAGTAAGAATTCTGCAAAAATGCAGGTGCTTTGCAGAGATTTACTGTTATTAATAATCAGTAGTGTGGGTGTAAGTGATTAGTCAAACCATGTATTACCTGAATGTTTGAAGGGTATAAGAATTGTGTGTAAAACCACATTCAGGTTGCCCCAATTTGGCTGGGACACCTCATGCACGTGAATTAACATTTACCCATTGTAATTCTATGCTTTGCATCCTAACCTCTCTCCTCAGTTGGCATGGGCCAGTTGCATATTTTCATGACAATCTCAAGCATGAAGAAGCAGCTAGAGTTGTGCCAGTTCACCAGAGCTACAGTCTAAATGTCTGTTTATCTATCAATTTTCCAGCATCCTCCCTATGCAACCTGAGCGTTCTAACACACTCATCACACAGACTGAGTGCCAGTGTTTATCATGCTAACACCCAGAGGGAAAACCAGTCATTTATGCTGTGGATCAGGATTTGGGGAACTTTAAAAATCCATGACTGGTTTTACACTAAGCCTTGTTCCTTGCTGGGACCGGGCACTATTTAGTCAATTCTGTGCAGACCTGCAATCCAGCTGTGTAAGTTCAATACTGCTACTAGGTTTTACCTGAATGCCCAGATCTTGTAAATTAATTTTTTGCTTACTGGAACATGAGACACTACAGGGTTTCTGAAGCTACAAAAGAGAGAAAAAGTAAAATTCATGAGCTCTGCAGCCATGGCCCAGAAACAGAAATGTGCAGTTAAAGGGATGTATATTTATCTTGCATATATTGTTATTAAAGTCCTATGAATTCCCTAGAAAGACTGAATGTATGGGTATATCTTTTGTATAAAGGCATTGAAGGTGTGAACTTGTATGTTTTACATATATACTCTATATTCTATAAAGAACCTGAGACTAGCCCTGTCTATCTGCTGATCCATGTTGATCCAGGCTTCACTCACTGCCTTTGGATGTGTGCTGCAACCACAGTTCTTGACCAAGCATGAAATTTCTAATTTCTCCTTGTGAAAACCAGAAACTCCAAACTCCTTTTGCAATAGGACAAAAAAGTACCACTGTATTTTTTTTCAGTATTGTCTGTTTGACTTGGAAGGAAGAGGGGCTCAAGTAAACTGTAATTATCCTACTGTTCTGTTGCTTCCATAAGAGTGTTTGGAAATATTCCATACTTTAGGGAGATCTGTGCTAGATTGGAGTGACTGTTGTCCATCTGAAGAATGACTCCAGAAAGCTGCAGAAGATTCCAAAAAGCTGTTTTCAGTTGCATGTTTATGCTGTAGTGGAAAAAGTGGACCAACAGTTACGTAGATGGAAAAGGAAGTTGCACTTCCTAAATGCCCTGGGATTTAAGCAAAATTGCCCTGCTAAAGAAATCGCATAACATACAACTTATTCTTGGAAGCCCAGTAGAAAAATAAGATTAAATAAAATTAAATTACTGGCACTGAAAGGCAGAGAGGTGAAGGCTACACACCCTCAGGAAGCTGAAAGGAATGGAGCTGAGCTTCTGTGAGAAGACATAAAGTATCCACAGGATTTTTCTTTTTGGCTACCAAAAAGGGTGACTGGTGCCACCCTATGTCCAGATCCATCAGTAAAGGTCTGAGCCTGCTCAAACTTGCAGCAAGGGGTTACATAAATGACTGCCTTTTTCATTTAGCTCTCGGCTGAAAAATGAGTAGGAAAGGAGAACTACAAATTTAGTTGGGAATAAAATGATTTCTTTTTTTTTTTTTTTTCACAGAGAAAAAAGAACGTGGGAAGTGTTAAAACAATTTTGTTTAGCATGAAACTCCACTTAATGTAATTATTTCAGGAGTTTTTCAGAGAAGGGAATGAATGGCTGGATACATCTCCTGGCAGAAAAAGTGTTTCATGAGCAGAACTGGTCTGTATCCTGGCAGTTCCTGGGTCTCAGTTTGTTGCCTGGGTGCCAGTTTCTTCCCTAAGGAATGCTTAATTACTTGTAAGATATGGAAACATCTCAACAGAAAAATTAATTTCTCATTCAATCTCTCATGCACAGACTGGCATATTCAGGAACCCAGAGGTGGAAACGTATTTATAGAAAACAGTCTAAAAGCACTGTAGTGCGAAATGGGAATTTACTTCTAAGGCTGTAGTCCCATAGATATTTTAACCTCACAAGAATATGAACCTCTACTAAGACAGATAACCTTACACTCTTTTTTTTTCCTCTGCCCTTTCCTCATCACCTTTCCCGTGCTATCAGCAAAGATTTGTGCAGTGATCTGAATCAAGGATCTGATCTGTCTGAAAACTAATTCATCAAAAATTAAATGCACAATTTTGGTGTACATGTAGGACACTTTATGGAATTGAATAAAATGCTACAGCTAGAAGATGGATGGGAAGGCAAAGGGTGTGCAGGTTGGGGAGGGACAGTCAAAAGAGTTGATGTTTGTTTTAAGTGGACATATGCCAGTCCCCAGAGTATGAGGCCTTTGAAACTGAGTATCCCATAACAGGGTTGTGTTTTCAGTACCCCTCGCTGTTGCGGTCTGTGTATGAAACCGTTCTTTCCCCACCAAAAATAAAGCTGCAAAAAGAAAGAAAATCACTAGGAAACTATGCAAGAAAACAAAGCTAAGCCTGAAAATGCCTCCAGAAATTGTTGAAATGCCCTTGTTGAGTAAATCTGGAAAACACCGAGGGTGTAGAGGTGTGAAGTCACACAGGTTTAGCCACAGGGTAACATGCAAAGAGTAAACCCCCTGTGCATTAGGCAGTACAGCTGCAGAAGGTGAGTAAGCACCTTGAAAGGTAACAAAAGCAATGAACAACTGCTTCTCTTCATCATGTTGGGAGTAATCTATTACAATCACATCAGCTCTCCTGCTTATCACCCTGAATCACAAAATTATAGAATTACAGGATATCTTGAGTTGGAAGGGACCCATTAAGATTGTTGAGTCCAACCCCCTGCTCCTAACAGGACTGCCTAAATCTAAACCATATGACTTAAGTGCTCCTTGAACTCCAACAAGCTTGGGGCCGAGACCACCTCCCTGGGGAGCATGTTCCAGTGACCAACAGTGCTCTCAGTGAAGGAATTCTTCCTAATGTCCAATGTAAACTTCCCTTAACACAGCTTCATATAATTTCAGTGGAATGAAAAGACAATAAAAATGTCTTTATAAATACATCAGCAACAAATGGAGGGCTAAGGAGAATCTCTATCCTTTACTAGATGCTACAGGGGCAAACGTAGTGACACAGGATGAGGAAAAGGTACATCATAGACCTTCCTTGCCTCAGTCCTTGATAGCAAGACTACTTGTTCTTCAGGTACTCAGCTCTCTGAAATGGAAAACAGGGGCAGAGAGCAGAATGCACCCCCCACAATCCAATGGAAATGCTCAGTGACCTGCTGCACCACTCAGACACACACAGGGCTCTGGATCCAGATGGGATCCCCCTGAGGGACCTGGATCATCAGGGAGGGCCCAGTTGACTCGATGTTGACAAATGTGATACCCATCCAAAAGAAGGGCCAGAAAGAAGATCCAGGGAGCTACAGACCTGTCAGGATGAGCTCAGTGCTGGGGAAGGTCATGGAACAGCTCATGCTGAGTGCTATCACACAGCATGTGCAGGGCTTCAAGCCCAGCCAGCATGGATTTAGGAAAGGCAGGTCCTGCTTGACCAACCTCATCTCCTTCCATTACAGGGTGACCTGCTTAGTGGATGAGGGAAAGGGTGTGGATGTTATTTTCTACCCGGACTTCAGTAAAGCCTTTGACACCATGTACTACAACATTTTTTGGGGGGAAACTGGCTGCTTATCACTTGGACAGGTATACTTTTCCCTGGGTTAAAAACTGACTGGATGGCTGGGCCCAGGAAGTGGTGGTGAATGGAGTTGTGTCCAGTTGGCAGCTGGTCACTAGTGGCGTTACCCAGAGCTCACTGTTGGGGCCAGTCCTGTTTAATATCTTTACTGATGATCTGGAGAAAGGGATCAAAGGCATCTCCAGTCCGTTCACTGGGTGGGAGTGTTGGTCAGCTGAAGAGCAGGAGGGCTCTGCAGAGGGATCTGGACAGGCTGGATCCACGGGCTGAGCCCAGTTGCATGAGGTTCAATGAGGCTGAGTGTGTAGTCCTGCACTTGGGTCACAACAAGCAGAGTAAAAGGCTTGGAACAGAGTGAAAGGCATGTGGCCCAGCGTAAAAGGACCTGGAGGTGTGGCTGAACAGGAACTGGGAGTGTGCCCAGGTGGCCAGGGAGGCCAGGAAGGCCAAAGGCCTGTATGATCAATACTGTGGCCAGCAGGGCCAGGGCAGGGATCATCCCCTATCTCCCTGGCACTGGCAAGGCCTCACCTCAAATCCTGTGTTCAGTGCTGGGCCACTCACTGCAAGAAAAACATTGAGATGCTGGAGTGAGTCCGGAGAAGGGCAACAGAGCTGGGGAAGGGTCTGCAGCACAAGTCCTCCGAGGAGCTGCTGAGGCAGCTGGGGTTGTTTGTCTTAGAAAAAATGAGGCTCAGGGGGGACCTTATCAGGCTCCACAACTGCCTGAAAGGAGGGTGTAGCCAGGTGGGGGTGATGAAGTCTATTTTTCCATGTAGGAAGCAACAGGACAAGAGGAAACAACCTCGAGTTGTGCCAGGGCAGGTTTAGATTGGAAATTAAGAAAGATTTGTTCACCAAAAGGTTTATCAAACACTGGAACAGGCTGTCCGGGAAAGTGGATGAGTCACCATCCCTGGAGGCATTTGAAAGATGTGCAAATGTGGCAATTAGGGACACGTTTTAAAGACAGACTTGGCAGTGTTGGGTTTATGGTTGGATTTGATGATCTTAAAGGTCTTTTTCAACCCTAATGATTCTAGATTTTCTTGTGTCCTATCTTTGGTCACCAGAGAGAGAAGGTCAGCACCTCCCACTCTATTTACCCCATGAGGAAGTGATAGATCACTCCTTAGCCTTCTTTAGGCTGAACAAACCAAATGACCTCTTGCTCTGGAGACCTTTCATCATCTTGGTCACCTTTGTCTAGACACACTCTAATAATCTGATGTTCCTGTTACACTATGGTGCCCAAAACTGCACACAGAACTTGAGGAGCGGTCACATCAATGCAGAGCAGAGTGAGACAATCCCCTCTGTTGCCTGGCTGGTGATGCTGTATCTGATATGCACCCCTGGACACAGTCAGCCCTTTTGGCTGCCAGGGCACTGTTGATTCATGTTCTGCTTGCCTTCAACCCAAACCCCAAACCTTTCCACAGGCTTTCAGCCTCTCATTCCCCAGTTTGTATGTATTAGAGTCCAGGCTGTGAACAGAGAGGACTAAGAATTGTGCAAAAGGTACGAAAAAGAATTGAAGAAAACCATGGAACAAGGAGTGTAATTTTGGACTAGAGCTGAGGAGAATAGAGAACCGGTGAACGTGTTTGAGAACAAGTAATGAATTTTTCCTCTCGCTGAAGTCTGAACAGAGGGTGAGGATACTGTGTGGAGGGCCTAGCATTTCTCTGTCTCTTTCAGGAGAGCACGGAACTCTGGCTGGCTGTGGGTGTACAGTCACCCGATTTTAAAGCAGGCGATTTTGGGGCGCCCCTTCCTTGAAGGCTGGGTCCGGTTCTGCGGCTGGACAGTGCCGCCCGGTGGCCAGAGCTGGTACTGCCGGCCAGCGGGACCATCCGAGCGCCCCAAAGGCCCGGCCCCGCCCCGCAGACCCCCGGCCCATCCCTCGCCTGTACAAGAACCAGCAGTATAAAAGTATGGAGTACTCAAATGTCAGAAATTCCATGAAATAAAACCCCCCCAAAACTTGGCTAGGGACTAACCCTCTCCTTTTCAGGGTCCTGACTAGCACTGCACAGGTCAGGGTACTAAACTCGGCCGGGAAAGTAATTTGAAACTACCTACCTAATCTCTAGCATTTCAGGGATACTCATGAATTATAGGTGACTGTGACTGATCACTAATCATTAACTACTACCTGATGGGCTTTTCTCTGCTGCAGAAAGTATCTTGAAGCAATGAGTGCTCGCTGTTAAAAGTCATCGTTATCCTACGGACACAGTGTGAGGCTACATGTGGTTTAAGTAAGTATTTTTTTTCTGAGTCCGTGATTTCCTCTGTGAGGCTTGTTGAAGCTATATCCCTTCAGCCAAGACTGTCAGGGTCCTGAGTGAACCAATAAGCTTTAATTGTTCTAGACAAGCTCACCTGCACTCTCCAAAAATGCAGTTCCTGTCCTTTGCCTCCAAAGCTGTATTTAAAGGTCAGCACACATTCCTTGTCTGAGCTATGTTATGAGCAGGTCTTAACCTGTGTTGTTGGTAAGATGGGTGAAATGCACCATTGGCCTGCAGATCCTGCCTTACATTTGTTGTTAGAAAAAGCCCCAGAGATGTTTTATGGACCATATTTACAAATTGCCTGTTCTCCTGTAGGCAGTCTTCTGCTGGCTGTCTAAAGGCTTTCTCTCCTACTTAGTGACCACTGGATTGCTGCATAAATGCTTGGGAGCATTTTAAAGGTAGAGTGTCATTCAGGAAGGGCCAGCTTAAGGGGTTTTGCCACTGACACAAAATGGCTGGGTTACTTTGCCAAAATACAGACATTTTTCTCAGATCCCATTAGTGTTACTGAGACAATGAATCAGTCCTTGCACAGGCAAGAGCAGGGAAATGTCATCTTAAAAAAACCTGTAGGTCGTATGGAAAGTGTACTGGAACAACTTCTGCAGGGTCTATCAGTTAGAGTCAGGTTTGTGAGGACTCATATGTAGTTAGATCTCACCTGAGCTGCAGCTCACTAGCTGCATAAAAAGAGTAACAGTTTTGATGAAGTATAACCAAGTGACCAATAAAGAGCTGCAGGGAAAAAAAAAAAGAAAAAGAAAAAAGAAAAAAACGGAACTTGCTGCTGTGCTTCGCAGCAAGATTGTACAGATCACCCAAATAAACAAACAAACAAATAAATAAATGTTTGTGTGCATGTAAAATGTGTGGTACAGTTGTTGTTTCATTACAGTTGATTATGTGTCTACTCAGAGAGGACATAGCAAAGAGCTTGTCTGGGCACAAAATGCAGGTGAGGAAGAGGACACCTCCTCTAATGCAGGTAATGTAGGCTGCTTGCAGTGAAGTGCTTCCTGGTTTCACATTCAACAGGATGAACAAGGATGTGGTTGAAAGATTTCCGTCTGTAACACAAGTTTGCATCCTTGACTAAGAATTCTCTGACTCAGAGAAAAAAAAAAAAACGCCTTAAGAAAATGCTGGGACTTCAGATAAATGCAAGACTGTATTTGAAGGTCAGTTCTTAAACTGTGGCCTGTAAAGAAAGTAAAGCTGTTTTGTCCACAATAAGGTGGGTTTGCTTTTTTCTCCATAAATAAATTAGCCTTAATGTCTTGCCTCTACCTCAGCGTCCTAGGGAGAGACCTTAATCCCAAATTACCTGTCTTTTGTTTTCTAAAAGTCCATTTTTCTTTCTCATTCACATTTATCCTGAAACACAGCCTGTGTCAATCTGTCTTGCAATGAGTCTCTTATAGTCTAGTTAGGCAGTCTGGTATTTCTACCTACTGACTTTCTGTCATTCTCTTGATATGAAGTGCTTTTTAATGAACTGCTGAAATTCTTCATTTTCCTGGACTGAGCTACAGCCTGAGCAAGACTAAATCAATAAATGTTTTGAGCCAATTATTTAAGAGGAAAGGAAGTTGCCACATGCAAAGAGGTTCAGGCAGTCGGTTCAGGTTCAGCATCCTATATTCAAAGGGAAGAAAATAATATGAAAAAAAATGTAAAGAACAGAAATTAATGTGAAAAAATAATGTTTAAGGTGCATTTGTCTCTTCTTTCAAAGATGGAACATAACTCATAAAAGGAATATTGCAGGAAAATGGGACTGATTTTGTAACTAGTTCTTCAGTAATTCCATGGTAAAACGATTCTGTGGGAGTGGAATGTTGAATAAAGCACCATAGGAAAAGTATTAACTTCAGATTTTTCAGGAAATTGGAAAAAATAATTAAAGAGGGGAAACTGGGAGTAAAGGGAAAGTCTAGTAAAAAGAGGGAAAATAAGAGCCACAGCATAACCAAATAAAAAATCCAGACAAATGAATTAATGGAGACTGGAAAAAGGAAGGTTTTGTAGGGAAAAACAAGATCCAGGCAACAGATAGAACATCTGGCTTCGAAATGCCTGATATCTCTTGCTGACATCAGAGCAGTTGCAGGACAGGAAAATGCTGACATGCTTGTTGTTGTTGTTTCTCTTTACAGCTGCTGAATGTAGGAACACACTGGAACTGCCAGGACCAAGAGGTGCATCTTCTCTTTTTTCCTCCTTTTAGATGAGTGCTCTCAGACTTTTTGGTAGCCTCCCTGTTTAGTTTTTCAGCTCCAGGGATCACCAGATCTTGGAAAGCTGCAGTAGCAATGTTCCTATGAAGCAGCAGCCAGCCCCTGAGGAAGCTTTCCCAGCGCTGGTGGCGTGTGCTGCTGCGGCTGGTGCGAGCATCCTGCACAAACATGTCACGGCTGGTGGGCAGGAGAGGCAGCTCCCGGAGAGCACAAGGACTTTTATCAGCAGTGACACAAGAGGAGCCTCATGCTGAGCCACTCAAGCACAGCTCCTGCACAGAGAGCTCTTCAGCAGCCGAGCACGGCTGTGCTGGTTTCAGCTGGCACTTCCCACCCTCTCTGAAGGGAGGTGCCCCGGGCTGCTTCCTGCTAACACAGGCTGTTTACCTTTTGTTAATCCTGGAAGCCGAATGAAAGGGGAACTCCTCCTTAGTAAAGTCTTTTCAGAGGTTTTATTTCAGATCACAAGTTCCAAAGAAAATTCTGAGTTATTCAAAAGGCTTTTTATTATTTTTTTCCAATGTCTCTGATATGTTTTGTACTTTTTTTTATTGCAATTTTACATATAAAAATAAGATTCTCAGGAAAATATAAAACTGCCTTCTCCTTGAGAGTGTTCTTAAAATCTGCATTTTCAGGATGTATGGAATGTGGTTCATCCACCTCAGTCTAAGGAATGCTCATCAGTGAGAAATCCACAGAAAGGTGAGCCCTCAAGTGTGTTCATGCCCTAGGGGAAGGGGAAATAGAATCACCTCACAATCAGTTTAATTACGTGTGGGAGGGACAATTTCTTTTGACTCACCCTGCGCTGAGATCTTGCTAACGAATAGGGAACAGGTTGTTCTTAAATCTTTAGGCATTGTGCCTGTTCACTAGAATCGTGCTCAGGAGCTGGCTGGCACAGGTGGTGCGAAGGCCTGATGGATGCTGGGGACAGACACTGGGTCAGAGAGAGAGCACGGGTGGGCAGAACAGGTGCCCAGAAGGGGCAAAGGAACATTACACAGCCGTTGTCACTTGCAGATCGCTGGCACCTGCAGCCACCCTCCCCATCTGCCACTTTCTGCACAATCTGCTGAATTACAGAAATGATGTAGACCAAACCTTGAGGCTGGAAGATATAAAACCATCAGCTCACACAGAATGTGTTTGGAGCAGACACAATAGCAGCTGGATTGCTGGGACCACCATGCTTCCAGGTGTTTCACAGGAGATGCCCAAAGCATGATGGAAGAGGAAGGATGAACATTCTCACCATTGGCTAGATGATTAATTGATTTTTTTTTCCCTTGTAAGGGCATGAATAAACAATTATGGATTCTAAGATTTGAAACCATATGATTTGAATGCTGAATAAGTGAATTCCTGTGATAGACTAGTCTAGGCAAAAGGGGGTTGAGCCCCTGTTTGTCAGACTGGCTGCATTTCTTTATGAGCTTATGAAATAAAGTTTAGATCACAGGTATTTTATCCTGTAAATTTGAGATATCCCAACGGACCATGACCAGGCATTTAATAGGACAGCACCTGAAAACACTGAGTATATCCTAATGCTCTTCCATCTGCAGTCTTTTCTAGAGATACTTGACATTATCCCTCAAGTCAAGGAAAACTAGAGGGTAAATGATGCGTAAGAACTTGTTTTAGGGACAGAAAAATGTTGAAAATTTTCAAGTAGAAAAAACAAGGCTATAAATAACATCTTCCTTAGTCTGCATTATGAGAGAAAAGCTAATGTCTTTACAAACAATTTGATGGGTGGGTGTTAATGTCTTTGAAATGGGTCTTAATGTCTCTACTCACTGAGGGCAGCAAGTTTGTTGCAGAGCCCAGAGAGCTTTGCTCCTGGAACAGACAGGGGTATGCACAAGCCTCAACTTCTGAACTTTGGGGAGAAACAGTAAGTTTAAGGGGGGGAATATGTGGTAGGCAGTTCGGGAAGGTTGAACCTTCCCTGTATCTCAGCAATGGGGAAAGGAAGAGGGCAACGTGTGGCCGGGAGCTTAGGATAAAAGGAGGCTGCGCCCTCCAAAACCTCGAGAGAGAAAACGCTGCGGGTGTGTGCCCCAGAGGACTCTCTCCCTCTACTCGAATAAAGCTGAAAAACTCCCCTGTCTTCTTTTCGGGCATAAACCTCTGGCATTTGTGGATTTTCCTGAAAATTATAAGAGTTTTTTAACACAAATAAACTTTGTCTTCTGCTTTCTTTTACAGTATCTTGATACAAATTTAACTATAGTGAATAATACGAACAGGAAAACATCCTTTAGCCTTACTGCTGGTAGAAATTCAGCCTAGTTCTTATTAAATCATCTTATGTAATGCAGAAATAAGAGATTAATTGATTTCTAGTCTTTTTCCTTCCTATTTGCCTGCATATACTAATTTATTGACATATATTTGATGCCAACTTTATATCACAGTTTGAGAGAAAATTGTGTTACCACATTTTGCATGTACATCAACACAAGTTCATTCCTATAATCACATTGCTCCCCAAGCTCTTTATCAGCTTCACTAAACAGCTTCAAAAGTGTTACAAATAACTATGCAGTGGTTGGCTTTCACTTTTGTATATTGGCTTTTACAAAGTATTATTAATCACAACAGTTTGTAGTCACTTTTCTGTTTTTGATATGGTATAATTTGTCAGCTTTTCGTGGCCAGTGCCCTAGCCCCTGTGTAGCTCATATCCTCAGAACATCATTTACAGATGATATTTTAATTTGTGCACAGTGTGATAAATGCATATGATCATTTTGGCTTTCACAAACATGAAAGTGAATGTTATGTGTTTTGCATTATAATGTTAAATTTTGTAGAAATAACTGCAGTTGTGAAATAATAACTAATACTTTTTATTTGTAACTAACTAACAATAACTAAATAACAAAATAACTCAAATATATTTGTAAAATAACTGATGTTCATTTACAGTACTTGTAGTTAACTTAAAATAACAAAAATAGCTAAAACCATCTGCATGGTCAGATAACATTTAAAGAATAAATGTGATGAGAACCCCTACTACTGACCCTTTGACTATCAATGACTGTCACCTACTGAAACCACAGAACCAAGAACCATTGTGAAAAAATAAAACATGACCCTCAAAACAACATCCACAATTACTACATGTACTCTAAAAAGACAAATCAAGAGTTGAACTAAGCTAAAGAATTCCCAAAACATATAAACTAATTCCAAAAAATGTTTGAATATATATAAACTTTATAAATATATTTTTAACCAATACAATAGAAGAGTATCCAAGAACAATTACTAAGTTAGCCAGTAGGCCTCTGCCCGTTGTCAAACACCCAACACCATTATTGATTTGTCCCCTATTAGCCCGTATTAAACTTTTAAAAATTGTGAAAAATGATTTTTGTTTCTCACAATAAGCTTGTAAAGAAAATGTCATAAGGGTTTTTCTGTCGATTCAAGTATATTTGTTAACATCAATAGTGTTAAAGCGATGGAGAAGCTCACATATATCTTAGTTACGGAAGTTTATCAGTGCTTATTGAAAATCCTTCATCTTTCTCTATGAAAAAGTCTAGATACTCAAGTTTTCAAATGGAATAGTAAAGTTTATTTGTACTTTATTGTCCCGGTTTCAGCTGGGCTAGAGTTGATTTCCTTCCTAGCCGTTGCTGTGCTGCATTTTGGATTTGGAAAGAGAATGGTGTTGGTAACACACCAATGTTTTGGGTTTTTGCTAAGTCGTGTTTATCCTGAGTCAAGGACTTCTTTCTTTTTCCATGTCTCATGCTCTGCCTGAGAGGAAGTACGAAAGAAACTGGGAGGGAGCATAGCTGGGACAGCAGACCCAAACTGACCAGAGGGATATTCCACACCATAGAACATCATACCCAGTATTTAAACTGGGGAGAATTCATGGAACCACAGCCAGTCTGGGGTTGGGAACCGAGGTCTGGCATTGGTCAGAGGGTGGTGAGCAGTTGCATTGTGCATCACTCGTTTGTTTCATTATTATTATTATTACTCATTATATTTGATTGATTTTCAATTATTAAACTGTTCTTATTTCAACATACAAGTTTTATTTTGATTCTCCTTCCCATTCCACCAGGGCTGGTGTGGGGGAAAAGGAGGTGCTGTTTCATCTCCAGCTGAGCTTAAACCCACAACAGTCATTTTTGCCAAAGTGGAGCATGAAGGGTTGAGATAAGGACAGACCCAAGTAGAGCATATTGTGAGATTTTTTTTCCTTGCAAGAAGTACTTTGATTACTAACACAATATCAAATACCATCACAAATAAGAGTGGACCTAGCTGTTGTTTATGGTTCCCATCTTCTTTCCCAGAGAAGTGTGTTCAGCAAGTATAACTAACTGCACAAATCTTTTTCTCAGGATGTGATAAGAATTATGAAATATAACAGGGTTTGTGTACATTGTTGCACAGTGAAATTGGCCTGATAGATCATGTTCCTCAAACTACAAAAAAAAAGTTATTAATGTCACTCAGATTCAGTCCCCTCTTCCCCTCCATATTTTACTGTTCACAGAATCAGCTTCTAGTCAATTTTAGCCAGTGTGTAATAATATTTTTGGAATAATCTGAACAGTGAAAATAATGGACAGCTGTGACAGATACAGAAATAGTAGTACTCTTTCTCAATCATATCCTATTATCAAATATATAGTTATATCATTAGTTAAAACTACCTTAAATACTGTAGGGTTATACCTCTATGTTGTAGTATCATCAGCCAGAAAAACTTCTTCCTTCTCCCATACAGTCCTGGTAGCATCATAAAGGCAAGCTTTGTTTCTTGGTCCTGCCAGTATGTGACTCTCACTTTATTCACTGCCTGGCTATATGCTCTTTTTATGTTGTTTGCGAAGACAAACGCTTTGGGTTTGGGTTGTTTTTTTTTTTTTAAATCATATGGATAAGATTGGCAGCAAAGAAATTAATTTTGTTTAGTGGTTACATGTGAGATTTTATACAGATGTGCCAGAAAGAAAACTCCGCAATTAAATATCACCATGTGATAAAATACAGTTTCAGGCTGGTTTTAAGGTTCTGCTGACTTGTCTTCTTTCCTTGGTTTTTCAGTAAACTGTTGAATAGTTAATGAGCAGTGTCTTCTACTCAAAAATGTGTGGCAGCCAGCATTCTTTAGGTCTTATTTGCAGCTGTGCTGTAAAGCACGCTTCTTTACTTACATGAGAGTTTAGAGATCTATAGCTTTTGCTTCCTCTGCAAAGTATTTTATTGACTGCATTGACAGCAAATATACTCAAAATCAATACCTTGAGTGTTAGGCATTGCTTAGGTGAAGGACAAGCAGCTGTAATTGCTGCATCTTGATCCACAGCATTGCAAGCAGACTAAACATCCTTTCCTTGACTTCCTAGTCTCTTTATTTCAGCCTCCACCTCTCTTTTGGCTGAGGTAATACACCTGTTGGTCTCCTGTCTGCTATTTCCAGTTCTATATTCTCTCTCACCAAAGTAATTGCATTGTTAATAGACAAGGGGACTTAGCTGTGTGCCAACCTTTCTCTTTTACTATTCGACTCCTGATGCTGCCTGTTCTCTCACTGGCCCTCCTTTCTAAAGCACTCACAAGCTGGTTTATCAGTGAGAAGCAGAAGATCAGTAGGGCTGCAACATGCTTGATGCTGGCAGCTAAAATAGAAGGCAGACTAATAGGAGCTGTGATCAGCTGCTCAAGGAGTCATCAGTCCTGCAGGACAGGATATTCATGACTTCTGAGTAGTGTGATATGAAAGACTAAGCCTGGATGAACGTGAGAATGTGCTTTATTCTGGTGTTGACTGCCAAACAGAGAAGATTTTAGTATAATTCCTCTCACTCTGTTTGTGTGTTTGAAGGAACAGAGGGTAGAATTTGCACAATGAAGTTGTGTAGACCAGATGACTGGGTGGGGAAAGCCTGAGAGTTTCTTGTGTTTTTAAACACTTGCAAGATGACAAAAGGTAGTCATCTGAAGGTCTAGTAATGGAAATTTTAAAAGGTTGCTTTGTTATCTGGAGACTAACAAAAGTACAGTTTGATCACAGCTGTGAGGTTTGACAGGCGTTGAGGCAAAAGGGCACAGGCACAGAAAACTTGTTTAGAAATGATGAGTTTTAATTGAGGGAGAGGAAAAGCAAGAAAATGGGAAGAGGAGAGAATGGAAGTAATCTGTAAGAGTGTTGTATGTGAATTCTGGAGCAAATGAGGGATAAGCTTGTTAAGATAAATGGCAGTGGAAGATAGAAAGTCTGAAATGGGATGTGATCCAACTGGTCTGTAGCTTTTGCCTGCCTGGAGGAAGGAAAATTATCTCAGATCAGTGATGTTTAAGGAAAGAAAGATACCTGGTTGCCATTGCTGCTTCTTTCTATCACGATATTCACTAAATACATTAACAGAAATCATCTGCTGAGCAGGAGAAGACTTTCTCCATTCTCTGGTTTTGTTTGTTTGTTTTCTTTACTCCTCCCCTCTTTCCGTCTTGCTTTTTCAGGTGGATTCTCTGATTCTCCACCAGGAGGGGCACAGAGACAGTCTTGCATTTACTGCTTCCAGCAACCAGTTCAGGGAGTTGAGACAGCATGTTTTAGTGCAGGCAGCAAAATAAGTGGAGGTTTAAACTGAGCATAAAAACACTTTATCAGAAAATAAGGAAACCTTAAAACATTGGGGTGTATTACGACGCCAAGAGCCTTCAGTATGACCAAGCACGTGCAAGTCCTGCAACAACAGAAAAATAATCTCCCTTACTCTCACTGTGAGTAGCAGAACAGACTAAGTGTCTGCCAGTAGGCCAGTTTCTTTCCCTTCCACCCTCACCAATGGATGTTCCTGTGATACAGAATCCATTCCTTTATTCCATTATATTTGCAATAAGAATTTAGAACTGGTTCAAATGGGAAAAAAAACCAAACCAAAACAAAACCAAACCAAACCAAGGAAGCCATCCTAAAAAAAGTGGATTGAAATTCCAGGCCTGACCAGGAGGGCTAGAGTACCAAACCTACATTGCCAGTGGCTTCACTGCAACAACAACAATTTTGTGCTGTGTTGAATCTTCCATGACCCTCACTGAGCAACGCACAGGATTCTGATACAGAGACACCATCAAAGAGCTTGGGATCTCCTGAAAGAAAACCCAGAATTCAGCCCTGAATAATAGTAGCATTCAAACTTCTGACAATGAAGAGAGCTACGAGACCCCTTATTTATGAGATAAATATTTTTGCAACATCTCTGGATGTTATGAAATCCATGCTGAAATCCTTCTCTGTGTAACTCATCCTCACCAAAAGTGCTGTGTGAAACTGAGCTGATGAGAGAAGAGATTATGGAACATGCAAACTATACTAAATATCATTATCATATCTTTTTCAAATAAAAATAATATGACAACACAAGTCTGATACAGCTGGCTTACAGACAGGAGTGAGTATTCTCTCATGTAAAATGTTCATGATACTCATGACTGAAAGGTGACAAATGTAACTAATTTTAAAATAAATTTGACAAACAGAGGAGAAAAAAAAGGAGCTGGTGGGGGGGAAAGTTTTCTATATTTCATCTTGTCTCTTTCCCTGACAGGGTAATAGCCAGGGAAAAAATTCGGAACATTCAAACAAATAATTTTTCCCACCAAAAGAAAAAAAAAGTGCAGGGTTTTTAATAAACTTTTAAAAAAATAAATTAATAATGTATTTTTTTTCCCTGAAAGATGTATTTGTATTTACTGGATCACTTCTATTAAGGTTGCTAATAATAACTTTTTTTCACATCTTGTAATTTCAGTGTCACACAAGTATTTACAAAAGCATGACTAAGAGGTTAATCATGGCATTTGTTGAGAGTGAAGCCCATATTACGTGTATTCATTCCAATTAAAAAGAAAGTAAGCCTATTACAGCATTGAGCTGATGATTAGGTGAATAGGTTATCAGCCATGTTATGCTCAGTGTGCCAGAAAGACATTTTGATGCCTTTATTTTTACAACTTCATCAGGAAGACCAACCTCCCAACAAACTCACTGCCAGGATTGGGTGATGAGCTCTCCCTCCAACTGCCCACAACACATAACCACTCAGGCTTAACCACTGGTGTGCAACAGGATGATATAAGCCAGATCTTCCTCTTGAAATTCTTTTACTTTGTATTAAATACATAAATATTTACAAATCAAACATAGAATCTGAAGTCTGAGCTATAAAATTGTATTTTTTATACAGTAGAAAAACATTAGTCATTAATCCCTTTGTGATACCCTACAGCACAGTGCACTAGAGAGCTGTTTTGTCTGGATTCTGGTCCTGTCTCAAAACAGCAACATGAGATTCGAACCTAGATATTGTTCTGAAAGGTTTTACCTGTAACATTGCTGTAGGCCCCTCTTCTGCCCTCTGTACCGTGTAAAACTCAGAGGAAAACTGTGTTCTGAGTGAAAAGAGGTTTCTCTTTCCAGCCCGTTTACCTGGATCTTAGGACAATTTTTACAGCATATCTAGTTAGGAACTTCATCAGCTACTACACACACTAGTTCCCCTCCTCATCTGCATTATGTTTTTGAGATATCATTCTCAATATCACCTCTGAGATTTTGCTTGTCCAGGTAAAGAACCTGTGTACTTGTGAGTCAACACTTTCAATGCAGCATTTCACAGCCTCCAGTTTAACGACAGACATGTATATCTCTGGTACATTAGTTCCAGTCCCTTTTACATTAATATCTGCCAATGCAAAAATAAAGATCTGTGAAAAATAATCCTCTAAGGATCACTGTAAACACTGCCTCACTCCACCAGATGGTACCCTTTCACTTAAATAAGAAGGAATATTTTCAGTAGCACAGATCTTGTGTTGCTTGATAAGAGCACTGGCTTCTGGGGCCACACTTCAAAGCTATAAATGGCAAATTATGAGTACTGTGATGGTTCCCATTGTGCTTCCAAAATACCATGGTGGGACAGCAATCAGTCTTATTAATATAGGTTAAAAGATTGTGTCAGATTCAGTGGTTTCACTCTGGATGCTGCAGGATGCACTTATAATTAGTACAGGTATTGCTGGCCAAGAAGTTAGATATTTACTTCAGGAATAATCCAGTTTTCCTTCATTTTTGCTGTGTGCTGTGACTGCAACAGGCTCCCATATAAAGCTCTTCACAAAATAATATCATGAATGCTTGTTCTAACAGGTGGAGAAGGAAGAAAAAAATTGAAATCTGAGCATAGGTATTGCATTTTTTCCCAAAAGAAAAGATCCACCAGTTACCAATACAAAATGAAACCACATTATCTGGTTGCACTAAACATTTCCTAATGCACTAAAAAAAGACATGCAAGGGTAAATAAAACCACAATTGTCATTGGTAGAGTATGAAAAGCTTCCAGATGAGTCAGTTTGAAACTTTCTGTGTGTTTTCACCACATGCACTTCAATTAAAGTGCTTGCTTGAAATCTTGCAGGAAGGAGCTTGTTTTTCAGCACAGATGCAGCTGTTACAGAGATCTCTGCTATTGGTTTAGGGGAAGCAGGTGAAACGGATCTATATAAGTCCTATCTAGGGTAGGCTCACTGGCTCCCGAGGCAGAAATGAGGATGTGGACAGTTCTGTGTGTGGCAATGTACTTCTTTGGAACAAGTAAGGAATCAGTAGAGCCATAATATCTGCTCTGCTGCTGGGAGAATGTGGCTTACTTGTTTTACTGTGTTTTCATTTTGTTCTGTTTTACAGGAGCTGAAATCACCCAAACCTCAAGTCTTGTGGTGAGAGAAGATGAGAACGCTACTCTGAAATGCAGTCAAAATAATGGTCACAGTTCTATGTACTGGTATCTGCAGCAGCCAGGGAAGGCACTGCAATTGATTTATATTTCCTATGGTGCAAATCAAGAGCAAGAGGGTGACATTCCAGCTGGATTCCAAGCTCACCGGCCGAATCAGGCAGAATTCTATTTGGATATTTTGTCTGTGAAGTTGAACCACTCAGCTGTCTATTTGTGTGCCAGTAGTTTGGACACAACACTTCAAAGTTACTTGCTTTCTTTACATAAACCTCTCCCCTCTCAGCACCTTCCCTCCAGAAGGGAGCCGCTCTCAGCACAGGAAGAGGGTGCTTAGGGCAATCACCTACTCACAAACCAGATGTTACTGAGAAGGTGGAACAAGAATAGGTAGAAATAAGACCTAAGCAAAATAGGTATTTAAGTGCAGGCTAATTGCTGAACTCCTCTGTCCTGATCAGCCATTTATCCTCCATCTCATCAGAACAATTAATAAAGATGTTTAACCAAATGCAGATATAAAATAAAGGAAATGTAAATTGTAGTTGACACAGCCGCAAGTTAATGTCCCCTAAGACATTTTCTTACCTGACACAGAACTGTTGCTTGATATATACAAGTCTGAAATACTTTAGAGATAGTGACTTCTGTGTTCACTCTCATCCCTTCCTGAACCACAATGTTTTTCACTGTGCTTGGAAAGGTTACCCTAATCACAAGAAAACTATAGAATTATCATTTTCAATGGTCAATTATCCTTTTCAATGAAAAGGAGTCTGAACAAAAGATGATTCAGGAATAGAATCTAAACAGAACTACTATGCAACAGACTAGACTAAAATGACAAAAGATGAGTCATTACCATGACCTGCAAGCACACAGACAAAATCCTGAAAAGCTGTATATATGTGGAGGATATAAAGTCAAAGTAGTATGCAACTTGGAATGAATTCACATTCAAGAAAAAATAACATGTAGATTTTCATTTGTTCAAAAACTGTTCTGACTGTGGAGTTTACTTCTGGCTGCATAGTGAATCCCATACCACTATGTGTGTCACATCTCTTTATCTCTTTCTCTGACAACTCAATAAGCAGCAGTATTCAGTATTAATCTGGTTGATTCCTTCTCTCTGTGGCTGAGTTCTGAGGTTCGTTGGGTTATTTGGGGGTTTTTTTTGTTTTTTTTAATCCAAGGCAACTTTGCGGTGTTTCTCAAGGCCTCGTAGATCTTTCTGACTGTAAGCTAAGTCCTGATTTGAACACTGCTTCAGAGAGCATCCATATTTTGAAGACAAAAATGTAGAGGGATGAACAAACAGGAAGTGAATGTAAATTTATATTATAACCTCTCCCTGACAGGATACTTCTGTTTTGGCACGAAGACTCTTTTTGTGTCACAGTGTCTTTCCATCACTACCATTTTCCCAGATACTATAATTGATGCAGTGGGATTAGTCATAGCCTAAGATGCTCTTTGGTCTGAGCCTTTCATGATGATAATGTAACAAATTGTCCTAAATTGTTCTAAACCAAAAAAGCACTAAACAAAGTTCTTGTGATGTCTAAAAGTAACCTGAATAATTTGCTAGTTCTGAAATAAAGAATAATAATAATGTGTTTCCAGTTTTGGAAAGGTTTAAATAAAGGATGTAGAATGGGAACATTCCATAATTAGACATAGCATCCACATTGTACTATTATTCTTATCCCAGTCCAAACTGTGTCTGATTATATTGTAAATGTTGTAGGGCAAAGAAGTTACCAAACATGCAGGATAACCATTTTGATCTTCAAAGGAAATTTTCAATTTGCATTATTGTGCAGTGTTTCTTCATTGGGATGGGATTATTGGACTACAGGCATATCTCTGGAAAAAAGGCAAAAGAAATTTTATGTGAATCCTTTAAATATCAGCTGACTGGCTAGGAGAACAACGTTGCTGAAAAATAATTAAGCATCCATTTCAGCAATGAAGGCTAGTTGCATTTTTGGTTGCATTGGCAAGGATGCAGTTAGCATGTTGAAGCACTCTGGAGACTACATCTGAAATACCACCCCTCTAGGGCACACACATTCCTGCCCTGCTGCAGCCCCAGTACAACAGAAATATCAAAATCTGTGGAGTGCAGCACAGGGTCAGTCACCAAGATGATAAAGGGACTGGAGCAGAAACATAAAAGAGGTTGAGGGAATAGATGTTTTTTGTTCATCATGGAGAGAAGAAGGCTAAAAGATTAGTAATTGCATGATTCCAAATGCCTAACCAGAGTTGTAGTCTTAGATGGGCACAAGTGGAATCAAGTGGGAACAAGCTGCAGCAAGATGATCTCTGATTAGACATAATAAAAGTACTTTCTCTTTATGATGCTTCCACATTGGAATATGTTTCTCGAAGATCTTGTCAAATCCCTGTTCTTGAAGATATTCAGAAATCACCTGGACACATTTCTTGAGTTGGAACATGAGTTGGAGCATTGGAGTTAGCCCAGTTTTGAACAGGATTTTGTATTGAGACACCTCCAGAAGTCCCCTCCCATCAATTTTTCTACAAGTCTATGATTTTTATTATCATGCTTTGCTGATTTGAGATGCATAGAAAAAGCATTAGGGTTTTTTTTAAAAGCAGATCAGTGACTCCCCCAAACCCACAAATCTTTTTTGTTGTTGTTTGTTTGTATGTTGCACAACAGAAAGAGCAGCTGCACATGCAGGACCCATCTGCAGACTTGAGTAACGAGAAGATTGTGTGATAATTTGAGGCAAAAAACCCAACAGCTTTCATGAGACCGTTTATGTGTCATTTTTTCTGCCCAACTGCAAAATGGTGAACAAAAACCCACATCCTGTGCCTCGTCCTGAGAAGCCTGGGTGGTGGTGTGATAAGAGAGGCCGATGCATTATCAAAATGGTTTTTTGAGTAAATGTCAAACCGCATCCTGTTTTGCTAAAATTTAACTGCTGTTCTTTTAAGAGATATTTTCCACCACATTTTGGCACATCACCTGCTCTCATTTTGAGGTACCATTTTCTGTGGAGGCCTTCAGAGACATTTTATTCTGCTGTTGACTCTGTGTTAGATAGAAATTCCCCTTAGGGCCTCTGCTCTAAGCCTTCTACTCCTTCTGCCGTGCTAGTACATTCTCAGGTCTTCTACTTCCACAGATCCACAACTGCTTCTCTATCTTAGTCTGCATTTTTTCTACATCTATGCAAGGAACATTTATACATAAAATGTGTG
>VWYP01007094.1:0-77873 GCA_013400435.1 Pycnonotus jocosus | reverse complement strand
TTTTTTTCTCTTTAGCTGTTAAAATCATCCAGTTGTTTTCCCTGATGACACTGCTCCATGTTGCCATACGTAGTATCTCCTCTACATCTAGCCTAGGAAAAGATTCTTGGCTGCTGGAACTCAAACATGTCCTTGACAGATAAATTTTGGCTCTCAGGGTGAGAAAGAGTGACAGGTAATTGCTATGTTCTGCATTTGATGGGTAATACAGAGTGGGATTGATGTCCATTGATGCACCTGAAATAGTTGCTTATGCATTCTGTGCATTAACAAAGGACGTTTACGAATAATAATAAAAAGAGGAGGATAGGAATGAGGTGAGGAGACATGAGGACAAATGCAGAAGAAAGTGATGGTGTCTGAAAATTTTATTAGATTTATATGCAGTGACGACCAAAAAATGGGATAGCAATTTTTAACACTGAATCACAAAAACATCAGAGGCAAGAGATGCTCTTTAAAAAGCATTTTAACTAGCAAATTAATTTGAGTATTTTCTTTATCAGCACTTACCTTTTTAACACCATGTCTCACACTCTATATTTATTCTGACATATGCACTCGTTCAAGTAGAAGTCAAAATATCACATTTTCTCACTTTATTTTTTTGACATGTTCTCCTCCAAGTAGCAGTTCAAAGGAGGGAGGGCCAAATTACAAAACGTTCTGGTTTATAGAAAACCTGGGTGTCACTCTCTAGGAGGACAGATTTCAAAAAGAAAAAAAAAAAACAACAAACCAAAAAACAGCAGGCTATTTCATCATGAAAATATGAAACACAGCTCTACTGAGAGGTCTGCTCATCAGTCAGGACCTTTATTGAAAGGCATAAGGGTTCTTTTTTTCCTTCTTTTCTTATATAATAGTGTAAATCAGGACTTCTGTAACATCTGTTTGGAATTAGAGTGAGATAGATCTACATTGGGTATGTGAACTTATGCCCAAAATTATTACTAGTTATGTAGTAAAGGAATAAAAAAGTGCTCATTGTGTCAGTAAATGAAACCCTTTTAAAGAGATATAGTTACATATTTAAAATTATGGCAACCACGTACCATGAATACTATTAATATTTTAGAGAGAATTGAAGAGACACTTAACAACTAAACATACAAGTCTCCTAAATGGAAAGGCAATGGCTTTTCATTTTGTTATATAATTATTACTCCAGTTTAACGAATGAAATATTACTTGAGCTAGAAGGGTTTTTATAGAAAGCTTGTTGCAATAAATTTGAATGAACTCAGATTTGGCAGAATGGCTTCATCATCAAATTCCTAACAGAAGTATTGAGTAAAATTCTGCTCTGACTGTTCAAGACAATGAAAATCTAGTAAAGAAATACTGGCTTCTAGCTTTTCTTCTTGCTACAAATATTCTTAGAAGTCGGTAATTAAATTTTCCATGTAACAATATTGTTTTTATTTGCAACATTTTCTTAAATAGGAAAAATGAACTGTGGAATGGAGCCTTTTGTTGTTGTTGTTTAGATTATGCTTTACCTTTAGTATAAAATAGATATATGAAAGTGTGCAGCACACACACAGAGCCAGTATGCCTGAGGATAGAAGACTAAGGAGGTTCTTAATAAATGTACTTTGTGATCTTTGTACTGGCTTTTAAGAGAGCTGCTTAAACAATCACCTCAACTCCACATACAGAAATACTGCAGTATAACTAACTAACTAACTAACTAACCAACTATATAAATGGTCTAAAGGGTCTGCAGAACAAACATAAGGAAAAGGAAAGGAAGTCAGAATCTACGTCTCCAGCTCAAACCAAGTCCTGTGGATAGTGTTTGAACTGCATAAACAAGCCAAAATTTTTGTGAAATTAATAAATGGCCATGGACAAGTGTTTGGCAAATGTGTGCCTGCGTTTACAATTGTACTTGGCACCTGCTGGCAGCCTTCAGAGAACAGCAGCCAGGAACCTATCTAATGCTTATAGACTCTAGGTCAAATGACCCAGTTCAAAAAGCTGGATTATGGGATCAGTGCAAGAGTACATTGTTGATCAAGAAAGGTCAAAAGCCTTGTCTGTTTTCTGAAAAAAGAATGGGTTTGTTTACCTATTTACCTTTAGTGGAAAAAAAACGTTTCAAGCATTTCACTAATCAAGTCAGTCACCATGGTATTTTGTAAGTGTATTTGGTGTCCTGGACAAAGTATTATTGCAGTCAGTGAGTAAATGCATGCGTGCAAAGAATAATAAATCTGGCCTAAATGTGGAAACAAAAAATGTTCATCCAAGTCATTTAACTGAGTATTTATCAGTTTTGGAGACTGTTCCAAATATACTGTACTTTGAAAATTGACAGATAACATAATTCTAGTACCTAAATATGCAACTTTCAAACTTACGTGGTAGATAGATTTTTACTGTAAATTAGGTGCTTAGACACTTTCTTATTTTTAATCTCAGACCTCTACTTTTCTTATGAATATCTACATAAAGGTTTGCATCTGAGCTGTGGTTCCTGGTCTGGGCCATTCAGTACAACAGCACAGAGATAGACTTCAGCACCCACAGACCTCACATTCCACTCTACTGCAACACAGGACAGTAAACAAAGCTTACATTATACATATCCCAACCAACGCAGTCAATGCCTTAAAAAAAATATTGACAGCTGAGACATCTGCAGCAGCAAGATGGTCCTCCAGCCCAGAACTGTCTGGTGTACATCAGCGAGTCTGATCTTTACAGGAAGGCTCTTCACCCTCAAACCTGAAGTGATACAGTTGACAGAAACTGAAACACAGCTTCTCCTAAAGTAATCTGACCAGGTCTCATGATGTGAACTGTCTTAGTTCCCATCTGGTAGTGAGAAAAAGAGAATCTTTAAACAATCTATTTCAGTATTAGTGTTGTAAAATCTGTGATTTTGACCTCTGCTAAATATGAATTACAGTAATCAATATGGTGAGGTAGGTTTGTATTTAATTTTGATGTAGAATTTTTCTACCTGGAATTTTTTTCCCGCTCAGACCACTAGGCTTGAGAGTTCAACAAGAAAAGAGACTGAAGTTTTGTCACTCCCAAAAGAGCATTGCATCCGCACAGCTTTGCTACAAAATAATTACCTGAAAAATTATTCAATGACACATGCCAGTCCTAGTGCCTTCAATGAGTTACACCTCTACAAAACAACTGGACCTTTGTGAAAGGTTCTGTTAATACAAAAGAAGATAGTGCTTGAAAGTCATTCTTTAACATGTCATGTTATCTTATCTATGACAAGCCACAATAAAAAGTGAAGCCAGGAAAAAGTAGTAGCAAACACTAGATTAGCCTCTATATCAACTTATTAGAGTCTGAGATGTCATTCAGGAGATGCTGCTTTCACAGTGACTTGAAAATAGCAACCCCTGAAAATATGCTCAAAGCTTACTCACTTAAAAGCATAATATAGACATTGTAATCTCTGCTTCTTTTTAACTGCAATTATGCCTTTGCAAAAGCAATGTCATTCTGAGGCAGATGACTTAAACCTTGCAGCCTGCTTCCATGAACCAGTGAAGAGCAGGGGATCCCTGCAATCTAGACACACACACAGACCCCAAAGTTGGAAGCAGAACCATGTCTTACTGCGCTAGCTACTTACTGTACAGTGAGATATGAAGACATGAAGATTGTACAACCAAAAACAATTAAATGCTAGAGAGAAAGAGAATCAAGAGATGGTGGAGTTGTTAGAACATACACGTCTCATTCTTGTGAGCACTGGAGCAGGGTCATCAGAGGGGTTTTTGTTTCAGTTGAAAATGAAAAATTTACACAGATGGGTCAAGTTTGAAAAGGGATGGCCCTGCATCATCAAAGGAAGAAAGAGAATCATGGTAGGTGAAGAAAAGGAAAGAACTAGGGAATGCTAAGGGGAAAAGGATGAAGATAAACTTATATCATTAGGAAGAAATGAGACTATGCAAAGAGGAACATACTACCCTGAGGTGCAAGAATAAATGTCCAGGAAATAAATTATGAAAACAACAAATCAAAGAGAGATAACAAGAGTCTAGTGGGACACAATGTTCTTGCTAGGAGAGCTGATGCTTGTTCCTCAACCCATAATATGTTAATAACATAGGGTTAAAAAGGCTCCTTTTCAGGTAAAGATATTTCCTTATATACCTTCAAGAAGGGAAACTTTGGAAACTCATTAACTCCTGAAGCTTGTTCTATCTCACTGTCACCCCATACTCTTGAAATTATATATAAATTATATATATAAACTATAATATATCTCTTTCTTTTACATTATCTGTATTATGAACTATAGTCGTTAACAGTTGTTTCCTCTTTCACACATCACTATCCCTGTTTTAGCAGGACTATTCCTCACTGGTCTATGGTTGGTTCCATCTCAGTTTTCATAGAACTCCCTTTCCTTTACCCATTTCCAAACCTCACTTAAATGAATCTCCCTAAAAATCTCTAAAACATTAAAACATTAGAAACAAACATTAATTTTCAATGGAGTTGGACCAGATAGTAATTGTACTCTGCTCTCAGTCATAAGGAGATACAGTTTGAGACAAAAAAAAAAAAAATTATCACCAACCTCACTCAAAGAACTTGAAATATCTGAAATAAAGTTGAACAGTGCATATAGCTATATATTTATTAGTATTTGAAACTGCCTTAGAGTAAAAAAAAAAACCCAACAAAAACCAACTTCAAAAGAGGGATCTAGGCTATACTGCCTTCCTGTATAATCTGTCTGCATGTGTTTAAGTCTGAAAAGCTTCAGTAAGTCAGATGCTCCAATTTATTTGTTTAATGAGAGGAATGTTATTTTCCATATTGCTGAGGTCACTTTTAGGATCATAACTATATATGGAGAAGCTCACAACACAGATCAAGAAATAAATACAGACTTATTGTCTTTTTTTATCAAAACATGAGAAAAGCAAGCATTTCCCTGTGTTAGGTAAGCTCTCATGTCATAAAACCTCTGAGGCTGGCACACTGGAAAGTAAGCACTCTTCACTTACAAACAGCTAGAACATGTGATCTTGTGAAATAATAATAGAGATGTATTTGTAAGACTTGTTTAGAAACGCACAGACACATTGCCATGAAAGTGATTTATTTATTTTTTTACTTAACAGCAACAGCTTTGTGAAACAAAAGCAGAACAAAGCCTTCACGTCAAACAATGTTTGGAGTCAGACCTTGTGAAGGACTGGAATGGAACTTCCTGCTATTTGTATGTAACTTGGATGTCTCCAACTGCAACTGATTTATGCTTGATTTTTTTCCTTGCAGTGTATTCAGTTATTGTATTTTGTTTTGGTTTGGTTTTGATAATGGATACTCTGATGTATATGAATGATTACTATACTCAAAAAACATTGATTAGTTGGAAAAGGAAAAAAAAGTGGAGACATATACAATGCATTCTTATATGTGCATTGAAACACTTCTGCCCTGGTCAAGACTTGCATCTCTGGGTGGAATAAGCACCCAGACATTTAGTAAACATCATATAAATATAACATGAAAAATGAAGTGAGCCATATGCTACACCAAAATGAGGATCAGTGCATCTGATCCAGTTTCCTTTCCTAGAAATCAGTGGTCATATTGAGTTACCATTATAAAAAATATCACTTTCCAAAATAATTTTCAAGAAGGAGAATATAGAGGTAGACAGTTAAAACTGTCAGTATTCTTTGAATATCCTCCTAAAACCTCAGGTCATTCCCCCCTGTGCTAATGTTTTTGCAAGAAAGACAACTTGGTATTTTTCACTGAAAAGGCTAATGGAGTAAGTGACCTGCAGGTAGGCAACATTTGCCTGAATCGTTCCTTTTCTCTTTTATTTTTCTTTTCTTTTGGGAGAAAGGAGGGTCAGGTGGTAAGGAGAGGAGGAGTGGAGCGGAGCAGAGGCTCGAGAGGTATATGTCCATATTGATTAGCTGAGTTTTTAATGCAGGATATAGTGCTGTGATTTGCATTTCCAACAATAAATGATAACCAACAACAGAGATATTTAATGTCAATAAACAGCATTGCCTGAAAACTGGCAGTGCAATTAATTCACACTTTTGCAAACTGCCTAGAAGTTACACATCTGTTGAAGCTATGAAGATTTGAAATCACTTAACTTTCCATTAATGTTTTCTTCCTGTTATGATGGAGTTTTAAGCAAAGTGTTTTAACTTTTAAGGGCAACAGAGAGAACTGACACTTTCAATACAACAGACCTTAATTTCATCCCTTACAGTATTAAAAAGTTTGGCCTCTTTACAAGCTCCTTAATTACGTCCCCTGATAGCACAGCTATCAGGCACAGACATGACTGAGACTACCCAAGTCAGTTCACTTTAGACATTTCAGGGTGAATAGACCATAGGTACAAGGCTAGCTAACTCCAGGCTGTGTAAAAATCTCTGACATTTTCCTATTACTCATTTAATCTTTCAAGACAACCTCCCTCATCTACTGTCTTTTTTCCTTACAGATAAAGATCTTCAAGCATCAGTCTATTTCTTTGATATGTCTCACTATCTATCAGCCTCTGAAAAAATGTATCCTCTCTCTCTTCAGTCAAACTCTGCTTTCACCCCATAGCAACCAATTTAATTTTCTGGCCACTTATATTGAAACAGCACCCTTACTCACCCTTTCCCCCCCTCTCACACACACACCAGAAATGCTAATCCTACGAAAGCAGCTATCCAAACCCTGCCAGCCTCTGAGCATAACATTCCTTCCACATGCCAGTCACAGTCTGAGGGTAGCCTGGAAAGCTGCATGCGTATTCTTGACTCACATTTCAAGAATCTCTTACTGTCTCATTTAAATGCCATGGGACTCTGAAGCCCTGCATCTACGAGTTCCTGCTGGTGAAGGAATGATGCTCCTTATTCAGGATTATGTTTTACCATAATGTACTTTTGCTTTTTTGCTTTCCAGCTGCTGTGCTTCCACAAACACATACGCAAGGGGGGAAAGTGCACTTGCCTTCCCTCCTCCTCCCTTCTCACACTCCTGCATGCTTATAACATTTATTTTTTTCTTCTTCTTTTTTTTTTTTTTCAGGCTTCAAAAACAAATCACAGGATCGGAGAAAACTGCAGCCATTCATAAGATGCTGTTTAAACCTCGAATCCCTCCGGAGAGGTGTTCCGTGCTGGGACACTCGGTCCTGCCCCCAGCCCGCTCCCGCGGCGCGGCGCGGGCTCCCTTGCTGCAGTGCAGGCTGGCACTCCGCTCACTTCCAACTTTCCATGCAGAAATTCGGCACGATGCAGGCAGCCAGATAAAGCAGCACTTACCTTAATCAAAATCTTTTCTCTGGTAGTGCTGGAGCATCAGTCCAATCAAGAGGGATCGGGGAGAATCTAAGTTTCAATCAACACCCTCCGGGTAGCGGCATGCTGCTCTGCCTTTTTTCCGTGAACTCCTCACTGTCTAGAGGAGAGAGAGAGAGAGATCAGCTGAAATCCTCAGAGGCTCGTGGGGAGTGAGAGAAGAGGCACCAAAGCAATGTTTCTTAACACGGGATTCTCAGCAAGCGTGCTCGGGTCTGGAAGATCCTGTAAGTGCTGTGATAGGCTCCTGTCATGTCCCCTGAGCCGTGAGATGATCATTGACCTGATTAGCTCTGAACACTCCCTGCATGCAGGGAGAGCGCTGAGAGGATTGGTGGGTCGCAAGGGAATTGGGAAAGGCACCAGGGCCGCTTGGGAATCTTCATTCTTCCAGACTAATGGATGTGCTGCAGCTGAGGCTGTAATTTGCGAGGAGGTTATGCACAATGTTAACCATCTGAGGACTTAAACAAATGTGCTTTTGCATGCTGTTTCTCGAGGTACACCAGGCATTCAACGCAGGGTAGAGCTGAGTAATTAGAGGCTGATGTAGCCATTTCGTAATACAAGGCTCACTATATGAGATGTTCTGTAAGCTGAGAGATAAAGTGGATTCATACATTTGTCTCTGACCCTGGAGACAATAGCAGTTAATGGGTAGAATAAGTGAAATTAGTATGGTGGGCTCATGTTAGCCCCTTGATGGCAATCAGTCACCATGGACAGAAAAAGAAAAGAACAACAAAACCCAAACAGACAAGAATTATTTAACAAGTGTATGTGGCAATTTAAACAAAATGTGGACAAACAATTTCAAATTAGTACAGAAAGGACTTTTCAACGTGAAGATAAATCAGTAGAAAAGACAATAATACAGCAAGGCAAGTTCTTCTCTCTCTTACAGCAGAGGGGAAAAACTAACAAGGAATGCATTTAAAGGATCTAATTTGCCTTTTACTTATTCTGATACAAATAAATCTATTAAAGATGACAGTTTAAATTTAAATCAGGATAAAAAAAGCAGAGTGAAAGAAGAATGAGGTGTATTCATTACTTGTTTTTCATTCAAGGGTGTTGTGGAAACTGGACTTCAGTGTACCAAGTATTCAGGCTTACATGGTCAAATGAGTCAAGTCAAAGTGTGTCAACTTTTATGACTGTTCTCATCTGCTATTTTCCTGTTCTTGAATGATAATTATGGCACTAGGCAGTTGGCTCCATTTACCATTCAGATTTATCTACGAAAATACCAGCTTGTGACTAAGAATAATTTTGTTCACAGAATAATATATTTAGTATTGGCGAACTAATACTAATATAAATGGATATTTCCATTTCCACAAATATAAAATTGAAAATGGATATTTTGATAACAACTAATGAAGCAGATTTGGAACCTGTAGTAGCAATGCTAATTCATGCGTAGTTATCATAAGTTACTCTGTGAATGCTAAAACAAAGTTAATCATAAACATTAACTGAAATTCTTAATCAAGTTTATTTACTCTGGGTCTACTCATACATTTTTCAGGTAAATTTGTGTAATTGTTTTTTTGTAGGAAAAGCAGTAAAGAGAGCAGTCTTTAAGTTGTTAAATGGCAGAGAAAACAGATTGTATGTTTACTTTGTGAAGGCATTCACATCAGAAAGCTGATTATTACAGAGAAAAGAATATCATGTGATTTAGATCACTCAGAAGTAACCACAGAAGTTTGAATCTCCAATTTATTTAGCAAGAGAGAAAACAATGATTTTTCATCCTGGCTTTAATGCCTGAGAAACAAGAAATAAATCCAAGTAGCCCGTATTTCCACTAGATAATCAGTAGGAAGACATCAACTTTTCTACCCTAGCAGTGTTAGCCATACAATTTTCAGATTCCTTCTCTGGAAGTGCCACTCTTTTTCCACTGAAAAGCACCTCAATGTGCAAAATCTGGATAATAAGATTGTCAATGTTTTATATCCAGATGGCGAAGTTTTAGAATGTAGGTTACTTTTTTTTGCAATGTATTGAATGCCTATCACCCAGGGAATTCCTGTTTGCCCTGGGACTCATGGTAACAAAGTAATAATTAATCTACTAATTAATCAAAAAAGAAGAGTTTTACACACATTAATATGAAACATAAACACATTCTTGAGTAAAGGGGTTTATGTGTCAAGACTAACATGATTTCCTGTGAACCTCCACTGAAAAAGAGGCTGTTCTCCTCACCTCTACATTTTCACCAGTGAAAGAGTGGAAGTCATCCCAATGCTTACAATCTTATCTGTTCTGACATGGCATCCCTCATGAAAGGTGAAATCCACAGACACACGGTGTATTATTTATGATTTCAAGTACAATTAAAGAAATTATATATGAAAAAGACCTTATTAAGACAATTTATTTGCCACTCCTGTAAGCTTCCAATTTTAGCTTTCATGCTGCTTTGTTTAGTTGAATCTTAGCTCTCACCAGCCCTAGAAATTTCAACGCTTCTCTTAAACTGCTGTTCCAGACAATAAGGTCTCCATAACAGGAATTCTTTTCCATTCATTACCCCCTTTTCAAATATCTTTCAGTAGTTTTATACTAAAAAAATGTATTCTTTAATAATTTAAATGGTAATCTTTACCAATCACACAATGTTCTGATTGTCTTTTTAAGGTTTAACTTCATCAGAAGTTCATTGTACAAAACTAAATTATTTTAATTATTTCTCACCACAAGTAAAGTTTGAGGGAAAAAAATCAACAACAGATCCAGAAAAGGGACTGAAGCATGTAGGAAAAAAACCTGAAGTGACAACATGATTTCAGTTTGTGCAGAAACAACTGGGTCTTACTGTAGTCTTGGACTATTAGGTAAGACACTGACATTTTAAATTCAGTGTTAACAAAAGAAAACAATAATTTGACTCACTCATGAATCTTGCTACGGTCTAAACAACAGAAGCAAAGTCTGGCGCCTTGGGTCCTATTCCCATTCCTAAATATAACTTAAAATTTTGAATTCAGTTCCTATGAGTCATCTCAATAAAGGGGCAGAGGTTTTTCTCAACAAGATCAGAAAAACAATACGCTTTCAACAGGAAATTATATAGTTACTCATATAGATTAAAAGAAAATTAAGCACCCTTCTCAGAATATCATTCTTACACAAAGGGGGCAGTATATCAAAGCAGTAAAAAAATAAAATAAAATTCTCTGCAATCTCTAATTAACCTTTTGAATTCACTGCCCCAAGCCATGATTATAAGAAAGAATTATTATGTACACGTGAGAGTATTTTAAAGTCATAACAGAATCTAACAGGGTTACACAATAATTTTTTTGTTGTTGTTGTTCAGTACTGTTCCTCAGTGCAAAGCAAAAACATTTTCTCATGGGCAAGACAAGATACTAATCATAGGGAAAAAAATCCCTGACCAAGTAATGATTTAGCAGCAAAATTTAGAAGACCTTTACAGTATAATTTAATAATCCATGGTATTTTTATTGTCCAAGGCCATCAGATATTTGTGCTTCACTAAAATATATTTTTTAAAGATGAACAGCACATTTTAAAAAGCTGCATTTCCATATTTGGTCTTTTTAATAGACTAAATGCCAAAATAAATACAAAAAGCTGTATTAGTGTAAGTTTCTTAATATTCTCGTAAAGTCTTTTGGTTCACAGACACAAACTACTTCAGCTCAATACCTGATCATGCATCAGTGTAAATTCAATGCACGAGAGGCCATAGAGGAACAGTAAGAAAAGTGCTAACACAGTCACAACTTTCCTGCTGGCCCAGATCACACATAGAGTCAGTTGTGTCAGCTCTGTTGATTCTTAGGAACTGAAAGGACTAGAAGCAAATCTTCTCTATGTCCATAGCTTCAGCACACAAAATTATTCTTCTCCTACACATAAAAAATATCCTTTGGTATGAAAAAAGAAAAATGCTAGACAGGATGTACTAAGACTGTCAATTTTCTGGGTAATTTCTTCTTTTCTAATCAGTAAATAACAAAAAAGAGATATTGTCTGCTTCATGTTGTCTGGAAACACAGAAACTAGAAAGAAGGTGTGCAAGTACCCTAGGGTAGTAGCAAACGCAACAGAATACATAGATAAGACTGTATTTATCCTTCATCTCTTCAGAGAAAAACATAAATAATAAACCACTTTAAGACATTAAAAATGTTCTGCAGAAAAGCATTTGAGCCATTCAAACTTTCACAACCATCATATTTTTCCATATTTTGGCAACCAAGTTTTCCCCCATGGCCTCACAGACAATGACACTAACTCTTAGTAATACTTAACTGCCATACATGGTAGCTCTGAAATTTTACTCTCATCCTCATTAATTTCAAAAGTACCAGGTGAGCAAAGGCAACTCCAAACTCTCATCTGGCCTATATCAGCATAGCTGCAATGATTTAAGTGGAATTGAGCAGCAGATTTATAAATTAGCAAGATCTCATGTAAAAGCAACACAATTACTCATCAATGAATACTACAGCAGGTTTCAAAGATCAGCCTTCCTGCAGCATCATCCAATATTTTATTTTTGATACAGATCATTTCTTTTCAAACTTTTTGGCCACAGTGAGTACAGACAACACAGGAAATTTCTTTGCAACAAAGAGCTTAACCTTGAACATTTGGTCCTTTAATTCAGCATTCCATTCAACAGGTTCTTGATGTTAAGGTAAAGATGTGATCTGGATGGAAGGAGACAGCTGAATCCTTGTCATACTCAGTGGAAAACTGCTGACTTCATCAGGCTTCCTCTTGTGGTACCTCAAGGGGCTCAGACAAATCCAAACTGCTTTATGTCATCTGATCACTGTTCTCACTCCCAGTTCAGCAATAATAATCAGCACCATTCTTTTTACTTATACCAGACTTCCAAATATAAGGAAAGCATCACAGCTTTAAGACACTTCTGACAATGTTATGTAAAGTGCAGTTTGAATTTCATTGTGTGCTTTTATTAAGGCAGCTCTGTAGGCTGAGACATTTCAATGTTGGTGGTATCTGTTTCCTTGAAGGCATTCTCACAATGTGTGGGACATTCAGGAGGCACAGGAAACCTTAGATTTAAGTAAAGGCCCACAAAATGCATGAACAAATGAAAGTTTTGGAGCATCCTAATACCACAGTGTAATGGTCCCCAAATCATAATGACATAATGATGATTAAACACTCTACAATTCCGTTCTGGGAAGAATTTTTGAACATTATGCTTTGTAAGAGTAGAGAACTTATGGGTAGAGAGGATACATAGCCCTGCAAGTGAAAAGAAATATAGAGGGATAATTGTTTTAAGGATATATTCCAGTCTAGTAAAGAGCAAATGAAAATAAAGGAAGAAAGAAGATGTAAAATGGAAACAGGCCACCACTCTTTTGAAATTTAACCACCATCTGAGAGAAATAAACTTTGTATCACAGAGGAACACCATTCATGTTCAAGCACCAAGTAAATTATTGTTGTCAATAATTATAAAGAAGGAAACAGAATGAACAGTTATTCAAAAGTGATATGTGCTTGCAATACTACTTTATTTAGAGATGTATACTATAGAGACACTTTTGTGAAATAATGGAATCAAAGCACTGTTCAGTCTGTTTGGTGTGTTTTTCTGTATGAATTGAGAACCTTGGGACTACTAGAATGTACTCTACAGGATCAAGGAAACTTTATATTCAAAGTTAGTTAATCTCTGCTAAAAACATCTGTCAGCAATACACCTATACAGCTCAGCTAGAAAAGAAATTAAACAGCTGTAACCAAGAGCATGGTTTTGTAGCAAAGTTTGCAGTTTCTGGTCTGGGTCTTCTTTTTGCTGGGGCCTATAAACCTCCTTTAGACATAACAGCAAAAGTAGGAGCATCCTGTAATTTGCACCACAGGAGCAATGTGGGAAACAGAATGATTCAGGGACATCCCTTCTAAAGTACAATTCCTACCTCACATCCTTCTTGTTCAGGTGAAGGGAACAGTGTGATTTGTGGTATGATCTGTCTCAGCAGCAATTTACAACTTCCCAGTAAAATCTCTCTGCTCACTCCCTTTTGCCATCAAGTTGTTTTAGCATGCAGGGACAGGGGGGAGAGGATAGTGCAGAAAGTCATGTGCAATGTACATCTTGTAACCACATAAATATCTTACACTCATCCATTAGCCTCCCTGTTCCTGTCTCTCTGAATAAGGAGGTGTTGCTTGTCCCCTTGAAGGGAACAACACTGAACTGCAATTTAGTCTTGGGATTCTCCCTGGCATTTTTATAGCTGAAGCCTGTCTGCTACTTACTCAGACTAATACTATAAATCTAGCACACTTTAAGGGCCACATTTTCAGTGTCATAAAGCATCATATATGTCCACTTCTCAGGGTAACCACAGGGATTTTATAATAATAGAGAAAGTCAGATCTTAGGATGTGACAACATCCCTGCCTGAGATTTTTCAGATGCTATTGGTTTCTGGAAAAGCTCAGATAAATATAGTAACAAATATAAATACTAATTAAAATTAACTTTCCTGCAATCCTAACTTGCATCTGTCTGACTAGATTTTAGTCTTTTAACTATGAAGAACTTATATTTGTTTCTTGGGGTTTTTTTTATTGTTGTGGTTTGTTTTCATTTTTATTTCACTCTTGACTGTTTACTTATATGATATTGCTCTTCTCTTTTTCAGTTTTTCCATTCCAAAGTCATCTTTAATCTGTTTTTTAAAATTTCCAATCTCTTTTAATATTCCTTCTTGTTTTCTTGCTCTCTATTTTACCAGTCTTATAAGGGGAAGTACACTGCCTTTTCTTGGCAGTGCTAAAATGAATAGATATAGAGGGAAAAAGCAGGGAGAATAATACTGCCTTTTACCATATACACATACAAAAAAATCTTATGTAGGAAAAAGAATCAAATGCTAACAAAATTGCTTTTATTCCTCATTCCCTCAGCAAATATTCAGGAGGAGTTGGAAATTCTGTAAAGGAGCATGACTGGAAACATTTTAATTCTTCATGCAGTCTCATTCTTCATAGTCTTAAGCAAGTTTTCCCTCAGATAACAGACACCAGCCCATTGACTGTGAAGGACAGCTTGCTTCTAGCAGGGAAGAAGGCTGGACTATAAAATAAAGAGAACCTGCAGCATTATTGTGTCAGGCCCTGAAAGACTAGGTTGATGGGAATAGCAGGCAGTAAGACAAGCTCTTATTTGGAGTCAGCACTCTCCTTCCATGTGGGACCATGCTGTTAGTACTTGGTTAGATTTGCTGTGGGAATACTCAAGCTGCACCACATCAAGGTGACAGTGAACAGGAGGGCGAGGCAGTCCCTCATCCCAGCTTCTTCAGAGGTTAGCAGGAATAGAAGTTATTTAGTGCCTTCCATGTGCCTAATGGCAAGATTATTACTCCCAGAAGTATTACACTGCATCCACTTGTGTAATAAGTTAAGTGGCTTCCATGACATAAGGAAGCTAAAGTGTGTACTGTATGTAAATCTTACTTTTAGCCACCAAGGAAGATGAAGATTCCAGTCTAGTACAAACGTTGCACTAGACGCTGATTAGCTGTCGAGTTTCCTTCGTGTTTTTACCACTCACATCATTACCCCCTCTCACACTCTCCTATTACAGGCATATGACACATATTACATGTTACATATTACTCCTCCATTAGTTTGCTAATCTATAGAAAAAATTCTGAAAAAAGGTTGCTTCCTATTGCAGACCTGCATATTTTCATTTGCCTGTTTTTGACTATATCCTGCATTTCAAAAATCTCAGAACCCTTTATGATTATCAGGTTTCCTAAGGTTTACCTTAAATGATCAACTGAAAAAAGAATGAAAGGCAATATATATTATAGATATCTTCTTAATTCTTCTATCCTGTAGTCATTATTTCCAGTTGGATCTATTAATGCTTTCACTTTAAAAGCTCAGAAGGCAGAGAATCAGATCACAATATGAAATGTGACATTCAGTTCTAACCAGCAGGAAACTGAAGGTGGCAGGAGGAGATCAGAGCAAAAAGCCCAGACACTTTAGCTCAGGCAGCCCAAGCAAAATCCATGTCTCAGCTGCTGCCTCTTCACTCAGAGAAGCAGATGCCATGGTCTGCCATAAACCTAAGCATTGTATCCTGAGGAGGGAATTAAGCAGCAGCATCTTAAACTCTGCATCACTTCAGTTTGATGCCAAAAACGAGCACAGAGCATGCTGGAACAGTTTTTTAACACAGTCTTGGTCTGGAAACACATTGGAAGAGAACACGCTTCCACAAAGCACAGACACCTGTTACCTCTTTTGAAGATGTTATGGTTTCACACAGTGGCTAAGTAATAAAAGTTGGCCTCCATTGATTAAACAGAATAGAACTCTCTAGCCACATATGACAGGTAATCATATGACACATTTGAAAAAAATAGGTTAATAAATATATCTTTTCTGGACAGGAAGTATCATTATGTGATCACACTCATTTTGAGCCATTAGACTCTCTTTTCCTTTCTTATGAATATGGAAGAATGAAAGATGGCTTAATTATAGCACTAGGAAATTACTTGCCTTTTGGTAGGGGGTAGAGAAGATGGTCTCATAATCACAATACAAAGTTGAGACTGTACAATATTACCTTAAAATATTTATTCTCGGTTGCTCCCTCAGTTCCATTTGCATCTGTAATAAGCAGCATGTTTAAAAGACATTCACATATATGGAATGAGAGTAGAAAAACGTGGAAGCTGGAAGATGCAAGGCCTCACTTCCTAAGTACAGTCTCATTTTCTCTCATGCTTTCAAGCTGTAATTTGTAAGTGATGTGAAAAAGTGTAATATTAATACTGTCTGTTAAAAACAAAGGATAAAAATCACAAACACTATATATTCATTCATGTTAATTTGTCTCTTTACTAGCAAAGCCAACTAGCCTGTGTTCATCTATCTCCAGAACCATCTATACTGATATTAATCAGTTTGCCAAAATGCTGCGACTTTTTTTCCTGTATTCATGAAGGCACTTCTGAGAATAATAATTACACTACTTAGCCTTTATCTAGTGCTTCTCATCTTTCAAGTGCTTTACAAATATTAATTCACTAATTAATCTTTCCAACAACTCACATTGCTCCCATTTTACAGATGGAGAAGCATTAGCAGAGAGGGTGAGTGACCTGCCTGAGGCCATGGAGAGCCAAAAAAGGGGAGAGGACTAAAGGAAAAGATGCTTATAACTAGAATGAAATGGAGGCAGATGGGACAATTATGGTGATTGTTCAGCAAATAATCATGAGATTCCAGTGAACAATTCAACATACCACCTGAGGGCAGGCAGTGCTAATCCTACGGTGTATTGTACAGCCACACAGTATGCCAAAGGAGCCACAAATAAAAAAACAAAAACAAAAACAAAAATAAAAACAAAACCAAACAAACATAACCAAACAAAAACAAAACAAAACAAAACAAAAACAAAACCAAAAAACCCCACACCAAACTAACAAAAAAGCCCCCAAACCAAAATAAAAAAAAAGAAAAACCCCTGACAAACAAACAAACCAACCGAACCAACCCAAAACTTATTGAACTTTCATATTTTTTTAAAAAAAAACAGAACAGTCTGTTCTTAGATACTGGCAAAAATCTTAAAAGTAATAATAAGCACAAAACTAGGGTCAAGAAACTAGAAGATTCTAATTTACTTGGTATTTGAATTGATGTGGGGCTATCTGTATTCAAAATTGGATCAACCAAATTCAGAGATAGGCCAATGCTAGTGACATTAGGATTTCTGTGCCTGGTTCATTTTGCATGTAGGGAGTCTAAGAGAAAAAATGCTCTCTATAAGACTAGATCTAGCTCACATATTTAGTTCCTAATGTAAGTAAAAAAACTAGACAAATAAACTTCCTTCTTGAACCATGGCTTTCTGCTTTCCAAATAGCCTCTGTTTAATCACATTTTTTCCACTTTGTTTTAGTTTGGTTTTACTTTCTTTACAATCTCAAATTATTCCAGGAAAACAGACATTTCTATGTTAGAACTACAGGAGAACATGGGGTAATACTATTAAAACAGACATTTCTATGTTAGAACTACAGGAGAACATGGGGTAATACTATTGTACGATACTGCTGTCAGGGAGACTTTTTCCTTAAGGTTGTAAGAGACACATCATTGTCTGGAATTTAGGACAGTGACTGGGGATGTGAGGTATCCAAGCTAAATCCAGGAGGAGAATTATCTAAGAGCAAAAACTAATCTATGTCACAACTGATAGAAACCTGAGGACTGGCTTTGAATTGTGTTAGAATCTAGCAAGTACAGTACACATACCTATCCAAATCAAAAGCTCCAAATGAGTACACAAATCTTCAGTGTACTTTATGCTCCATGCAGACTGGGAACAAAATAAAAAAAGACCACTGAAAGCTGTACCAAATCTAGAAGATACAAAATCAGGTCAAATTGAGATCACTTTTGCCCATCTCTGAGAAGTTTTGCTTTCTGCTGCATTGATATTTTAAATCTTTGTTTCAGTTGCACTTTATGTTGATATTGACATTTTGTATAGTACTGTAGCTCACTGACTAGTGAATAAACAACCCAAGAGTACAGAAAGCCCCCATGAGAATGAAGGGAAGGCCCCTGATTATTTCAAGCAACGCATATATGCTGTAATAGTCAGCACTAAGAGGGGAACTGTCACTCCTGTAACAGATGCATTTCTCTCACTAGTTATCCCCTTGTCTGGAGATCCCCTTAAAATTAAATTTAATTACCTACAGAATAGCAACACATTTTCAGATTCTTAGAGCTTGAGAAGCAGGTAATTTTCTGAAATACAGAACTGATACACCTATATGGTATCTTGGAAAATTATCTGCTTCCCAGGCTCTAAGAACTTGAGCCAAAACTGTTATTTCAGAAAAGAATAGTAAAAAATATATTTTGCTTCTGCAAGAATTTGAAAGTAAAGTTAATTATTTTCTCTCTCTCTGAGTTCTACATCCTCTTAAAATTCATTCTCCCTTTAAACTTTATTTAAGATCCGTATTTAGGAAAACATTTCGTGGAAATGACGAGGTGGAAAAAAAAAAGCTTTTATTGGCATTATTTTGATATTAATAACACAATTTTATGGTTTCATCATTTACAGGCTTTGCAGACAATACACATGATTACCAATCCAATCACTGACAACAGCAAGCAACTTACCACTCGCGACCTCAAAATTCTGTGGCAGTAAGAAACAAATTGACTGGGAAAAGATCCTACAGTATATTGTAATCAGGATGAAACTTGAATTTATGATTTTATCCAGTGATTAAATTGTTGGTTAGCTCCTGCCATAGCATGGGGTTTATGTTATTGCAAAAAAGTAACAATCACAGAACTCTGATAACAGATCACATACATAGGCACAGGACTCTTGAGAAGGATTCTTAGTGACCACATGAGTGTATCACGACAGAAAAAAATGTTGCATTTTGTTTGTGAGGTTTGGTTAGTTTGCTTTGCTTAGGTCAGCCTGTTGGGGTAAAGGCACAGATCACTCTCACCAAAAGTGAGAGTGCTGTATAGAAAGGACTTTCAGCAGACAGGAAAAGTGATGAAGAAAACAAAGTGCCTAGCTCAGCTGTGATGTCACCCAGCATGGAGAAGACAAGTTTTGTCTATGCAATGGACATAAAAATGTCAAGGATTCAGATGAGAAGTTCTGAGTTTCTTCCCAGATGCTTCTGGGTTACATAGAGGCTACTGCAGCTTCATTTTGTGTTCTCTTTCTTCAGTATATTTTAGCTCTCAAAGGAAGAGGTGGATTTTATTTACATGTCTCCATAATTATGTTTGGATGCTGTTGAGCAAGGATGGAGCTCAAAAGTGCTGTTAATAGAAACCTAATTACTGTTTTAACAACCAAGTTCTTTTAAACAATGATTTTAATTTATTCATTTAGCCTAAATCCCTGTCAAAAACTAGGCAGTGCTGTGTAGTTCAATGCTGTAAGTTAAATGAGTGGTTATCAAGGTAAGGCAAATACTGGTTCTTAGATGTTGGGAACTACAAGTGGACTAGCTTTACATATCAGCTCATCTTTAATTAAAATTTGTTAATACATTCTGAATGTTGCTGATTCTAATATTTTAAAGTACCTAAGGTTATTCTAAGCTAAGCAGAAAAGTGTCAGTTTTCTTCCTTTAGCACTCTTTTTGTTTGCATAGGCTTTAGTTTTATATTCTTCAAGCAGGAAACTGTATGTAATTATTTTGGATGTCTTCTTTTATTGCTTAATTAAAACTATAGAAAATGGCATAAAATAAGCTCCATCTCATTGACATTTGCACAGCAGCACATTTGCAATCAACCAAAAGCATATTTGTCCTATGTCATTAATGATAAAAAGGCACAAATTATTTATGATGATATTAAAAATAAAATATTAATTTGTTGAAGAAAATACTGTATTAATAATAAATAATCCTGATCTCCATAAACATGATACTAAAATGAAAATGCTTTAATTTGGTTTAGAAAATAATTAAATACAAGCATACACTAATAAAATAGAACTCTACTGTCTTGTAAACAGTGGGAAAATACATGTCTTGGAGCAACCTCTAAGGAGGAACTTGCACAAGATGTGTATTACAATATCAACATCTGAAAATAAAATAAAGTGTCTGTACTTTGGATCATTTATTTTCCAATTCAGGAAAATATACATGTGAGATTAATGATAAATCCACTTATAACACTTGTCCAAAACACTGAATCATTTTTTCAAAGCATGGAACAAAAGAATAATGAAATAATGCATAGCATGGGCCAGGAAAAAGTCCTCTGTATAACTGTGGGTTTACCACAACAGAAATTTATAAGCAATGTTGACTGCAATTGAGAATTTCTAAAAACATTGTTAGTCCAACCTTTTTTTTTTCTAATATTTAGATCATTTTCACAATAGTTAAAATACCTGTAGAAGTGGCCTAAGAAGCTGCCTTTCAAGTGACTGGAGATTTCCCATTGTTTATGTCTACCTTCACCTCAATTTTTTCATCCTTTACATTTGCTCACATAGAAAATCATCTTCGTTTTTGCATGCACTTTTTTTCCAAACTGTTTTTTGAAGCACACAGGAAAGCTATGGCAACGGTGATGACGTCTGGACCCTTTAATTTGTAGCACAGTGCTGTCTCTTTCTATGCCTCATTCTCAATACTAAGAGGCACATTTCCAGTCACTTCACTTCCACTTGGTATTATATACATTAACAATCTTTTCATGCAGGTCCCAAAGCACAAAGCTCAGGGAGTATCACATTTTGTAAAACATCAGACACAAATATTCATGTTCCAGAACTTATGAGTGATTTTATCCTCAACAGCAAGCAGACTGGGAATGGTTGAAACTCACACAGACATATCTGAGTTAGTCCTAATTAGCTCAAATACCAGTAGCAGCATAGCAGGACACAGAGAATAACTGCAGGCAAGCTGCCCAAATATGTTCCTTACAATATCCTGCCCAGCAAATAGTAAGTTTGAGAGATCAGAGGAACAACACAGGATGTATCCCTCACATTTAATTTAAAAAATCCACCCCATGCTTCAACTATTTTTCACTGCTTTCTCACAGAAAATGGTTCCAGTTGAACCAAGTGAGATTATTTACATGAAATTTGCAACTCAACAGACTGTGGGCCAGACTTTGAACACATTTCTGAAAGAGACTGTCCTTACTTGTGCAAGTGAGAGACAAGCAGAAAAGACATTGCTAATATATACATACACACACCTGTAATTAACTTGAGAAACATCTTAATAATGAATTATTAAGAAACATCTTAATAATTAAAATACGTGTTATGCACATTGTTCTGGTTTCAGCAGGACTGGAGTTTGTTGCCTTCATGGTGCCAGGTGTGGGGCTGTGTTTTGTACTTCTGCTGATCACAGGATTGATAATACAGAGATGTTTTTGTTATTGCTCAGAAGGGCTCACACAGAGCCAAAGCCTTTTCTGCTTTTTGTTCTGCCCTACTGGTGAGAAAATTGGGGGTGCTTGGGAGGCTGGGAGGAGACACAGCTGGGACTGGTGACCCAAACTGACCAAAGGGATATTCCAGATTTTATGACCTCATTCTCAGTGTGTAAACTGTGGGGAAGAAGGAGGAAGGGGTGGACATTTGGAGTGATAGTTTTTGTCTTCCCAAGCAACTTTCTGCTTGATGGGCCTCTACTCTCCTGGGGATGACTGAACCCTGCCTGCCCATGAGAAGCAGTGAATTAATTCCATGTTTGGCTTTGCTTCTGTGCACAGCTTTTTCTTTCCTGACAGCCATCTTTTTCTCAACACACAAGTTCTCTACCTTTTACCCTTCCGATTTCCGCCCCAATCTATGTGGTAGGAAAGTGAGCTGGCTGGAGTTAAACTGTGACACACATGTACACCTTGATGGAATTATTCATAAGAAGCAAGGGCAACATCCTAACTAAAACTAAAGTTCTCAGAATTTAAACATTTTCACAACTAGAAGTCACATTTTAAAGAATACTGCAACATACCTGTATCATTGCAACTCAAGGCTCTCATGAGTGGTTTCTTTAATTGAGTTTGCACTCTAATTTAGACTACCTGATAGCCTAAATAGAATAGAATTTCAGTAAGTTTTCTCCCATCTGAACACAGATCTCTTTTTCAAAATGAGATTTATCATTTTATTTGGCATCTAAATCTTACCTCTTCAATTATGAAAGCACCATCGGCAATTTGTTAAGATCAGATGGCAAAACTTTAGCCAATTAATATTAGTTGCTAGAATCTCACCTTTTCTTGCAACAATCTTACTTTAGTAGACATAGATAGAGAAAAAAAAACAAAACTCATTTCTTTGAAAAGACATATTTTGGCAGGTGTTTTTTCTTTCTCTGTCAAGCTTTTACAACCCAACTTTGTTTTTGTGGGGGGTTTTTTGTTTGTTTGTTTGTTTGCTTGTTTTTCCCCAAAGCAGTCTTATCCAGATGTGTGTAATTTTGTAAATATTACGTAAACATTTCTCATCTGTGATTCAGGCTGGGCAAAAGAGTAGAAGATGAGGAATAAAACTGTATAAATTTCCTCTCACTAAGATATGTTACCTTACTGTCATGGTTTAGGAATTGTACTCCCTGTTTAGTGCTGCCCTCCCCCCAAGACCCCACAGGCTGCTTACTTGCTTCCCCTCCTTCCCTCCTCCACCCCTTGGGGGGATGGAGAGGAGAACTGCAGACTCTAAAGGGAAACATCACTAGCTGAGGTAAGAGCAAGTAAGAACTGTAAACACCTTTTCTTCAACTCAGTATACACTGCAACTTCTATAAATTATCATTTAATATATCTAACCTTTAGGCTGCCAGATAAATATTGAGTAGCTACCTAAATGAAAATTATTTGTTGCACAGAGTTTATGAGTGTCTACAAATTGATTTAGAACATGGAATAGTAATTTGAACAGCAGACACTTTAAGGTATAGACTATGGATCTTAATTTCATACAGTTAGAAGAAAAAAATCTGGTCTATAACATCGTTATTTACTATTGCCAATATACAACACATAAATGGCTGGGGGGAAATCACAATTTTGATAGGGTTTTTTTGTTTGTTTTTTTGGTTTTTTTGTTTTGTTTTTTTTTGTTTTTTCATTTAAAGGCAAGTAACTCCTTCTGAAAATTTAAAGAAATGTTCAGCAAAGAAATAATGCAGAGCCCCTGTATGGAAAATCTGAGGAACATGACATATTTGTTCATTACTCAAGAGTGGACAAAGATGGACAAGGCCAGCTAACGAGGGCAGGGGAAGAGCTGTTTTAGAAGTATCTTGTCAATATTATATTTTCTGAGCAAACTACGCATGTCAGCTATGTGAAAAGGCAGCCTCAAAAAATAAATGCCTGGTTCATCATTAAGTCATCTGTTACCTTTTCTAAAACCAACATAATGTTATTTTATGTTATTTTATAAAGTAAATGTTGTCATCCTAGAGATTTTAGTTTACAAATTTAAAGAGTTAGAAGATCTTAAATAGTCCCATCTTAATACTGTTCATTATTTTTATATATATTTGATGTTTTGGTTCTTACTGTATTTGTATTCCAATGATAAACAATTTAAGAAACTCAAATAAAAATAAACTAAGATTGGGGTTTAGGCTTCTTTTAGAATTTATTAAAAAAATAATTGCAGGGTTTGTCTGATTTAATAATTCTTAAGTAAGGAAAATGTAAAATGGTTTTCAACCTGATTTAATTTAGGATTTTTTCCTTCATATCAGCACTGCCCTGAAATAAGAGAAAAAAAAAAATTCAACTACAAGACAACCATGGCTAAATTCCCCTTCACTTAAATAAGGTCAGACTTTCCCCTCATACCTACGATACTTTATCTTTCTATGCCCTTCACTGTAAGCATGAGCCACTGGACAAATGAAGTCAGTGGAATTAAAGGGAGATGGAATTGGCATTAATACAGTTTGTTATTGTTCACCCCAACAATTCAGTATGGTTATGTGGAAATAAAAAGGTTATAATGAGAGCAGAGGATGGAACAACATGAATTCATTCTCACAACAATGATTGTAATGTTAATGGCACATTGTGCTAACACAACCCACCCCAATTCAATTTAAGGAATTCAATCATATGTCCATTTCCATTTGCAATCTATTTTTCTTCTCACTGTAATAAATAAATTAATTCATATACTTTACGTAAATTAAAAATAGAGAAAACACCTCCCGCTAAAAACTACCTCTAATCCCCCCATCTCTCACTGTGCAATTTGTGAAGCAATAGATATGTAATATCACCTCCGTATTTAAACCTTTTAATACTGATAACTTGGTTTCCAATTCCCAGTGTTCCATTTCCAGGCACATGGAGGACAAGCAGGTCATCAGGTACAGCCAGCAGGGATTTAAAAAGGGGAAGTCATGCTTGATCAACTTGACAGACATCTCTGGTGAAATAATTGGCTTGACAGGTGGGAGGAGAACAGGGGCTATTGTCTACCTTGACTTCAGAAAAGACCCCACAAGATCATCACGGAGAAGCTGTTGAACTGAGGGCTGGAGGAGTAGATGATGAGGAGGATCAGGAGCCTGACGAATAGCCAGCCCAAAAGGTGGTGAACAGTGGCACAAAGCCAAGCTGGAGGCAGTAACCAGCAGTGTACCCAGGGATCCCTTTGGGCTCCAATCCTGATCAACACCCTCATTCATGTTCTGTACCAAACTGTTACTCTCAGCAAGGTTGCAGATGACACAAAATTGGAACAAGTGGAAGGCTGATACACCAGAGGGTTGTGCTGCCATCCAGAGGGCCCTGGGCCAGCTACTTAAATGGACAGGCAGAAATCTTGAAAAGTTCAATCCAGGGAAGTGTAAGATCTGTGCCTGGGGAGGAACAGCCCCGGGTGAGCTTGGTGCAACCAGCCTTGCTGGAAGGAACCTGGGGATCCTGGTGGACACCAAAGGAAACATGAAGCAGCAATATGCCCTTTGCAGCCAGGATGAATAATAGCATCCTGGGATGTATTACATTAAGTATGGCTAGCAGGTAGAAGAACTTGATCCCTCCTCCCCTTTACTCGACACTGGTAAGACCACATTTATTGTTGATTTTGACAGAATGAAGAATCTCAGTTTTTGGTTCTATAAAGATATTTGACAAGAGCATTTTTTACCAATAGAGAGAGTTCCAATAAGGGGATACAGCAATTACTGAAAATATTACTGTGAGGTCAATTGCAAAAAGGCACACAGAAATCTGTGTTTAAAAGTACTGCTATCCTCAATACTATATATAAGCAAAGAGTTTGCCGTTTATATATCCACAGAGCAGAGATATCTTAAAGAAGGCATTTCTTGCAGGGCTAAAATACAGCAGGATTAGAACACAAGGAGATAGATTAAGAAGAGTAAATATGAAGATTCTCCCAGCTGTGGCCCAGGGACAATACTTGAATTACATCATTTAGATTTGTGACTTTCTGCAGCAGCAAAAGACGACAATATCACATTTTTTAATAGTTCTTTTTTTTTTTTTTAATGGTAAGCATAAAGCTTTCAAACACAGGACTGGTTTAGGTCTTGAAGCAGCAGCATAACTAAAACCAAGAACAAGATGATTGAACACATATTCAGTTATTCAGCATGCTCCAAAAGCATTATTTGTTACAGAAAATAGGATGTCTGTGCCAAGTCTCTTGCAGTTTTACTGTGCTGTTTTGGTATTTTATCTTTCAGAAAATTCTGCAGAAATCAAAACCCAGAAAGTGTGTGTATCCTACAAAGTCTGTCCATATATAAAAAATTTGTTTATCTATAGTCTGTGTTTGCTACAGCACTCAATAATCAAAGCTTTCTTTTACTTTTTTGACCTCCTTAAGAGAAATTCACAGGGCAGCCAAAGATGGCAGCTGGCTAAACTGAGCTCTGTAGTTCTGCAGTTACATCACCCACAGCATCTCACACAAGTTCAGAGTTAACTTTCATTTGTCAAGAGATGCATTTGCATGTCTGAGCTGAAAAGGTACTATGTCTCAGCTTTCCATATGAAGATGTGTAATTTTCTATATCCCACCTAAGTGGCCTCAGGAGCAAGAATTAACTTTATTATTCATATCTTTAATTGTGTTAGGCTTCATCTTTGGTGGAATTGACTGCCTTGATGCTACTCTTATTATTAACATTGACCTCAGTTTCAATCTGGCATCTTTACTTCTAGATGAGGGGACAGAGGAACACTGTCATATTACACCTGTAGCTGGAGTCCACTGATGATCCAGACAGAGAAATGTCCTGACACTGTTTTCCAACCTTCATGTTGGAAAATGTCCTATAATTTGAAAAAAAATATAGTAAGCACTTGAAATTAACCTTTCTGCTGCCACAAAAGATATGCCTATGCTATTATATAGCCATGCTACAGTGTCTGTGAGTGTTTCTGGGCAGTGGGCTCAGTCATTCATAATGCAAATTAGAACAGTGTTCAGTCCACTTGCAGCCTCAATGTTTTCTTGCAAGTTATTCTCATGGGAATGTGTTAGGAGGTAGACAATAACAGCAAGGAGTTTATATAAATCCACCTTATTTTGGAAGTTAAGAGAGTTTACTTACGTTGCTCTTTTCTCCTTTTTGGCCTCAGTGCCAGAGAATCACAGAATTATGCAATGGTTTGAGTTGGGAGAGACCTTTAAAGGTCATCTAGTCCAGCTTGCCTGCATGGGCAGGAACATCTTCAACTAGATCAGGATGTTCACAGACCCATGCTACTGACCTTGAGTGATTCCAGGAACAGAGCATCTACCATCTCCCTGGAAAACCTGTGCTTGTGTTTCACCACCAACATCATAATGACCCTGATGTGTTTTACTTAAAACAGACACAGTCAAAGTGACCAAGACGTGGAAGGAAGCCTTCTATTCATGTCCTATCAAGATTTCAAGTTAGGAAAAAGGAAGCTATCATGGAGAATACATTATCCATGTTACATAAACTTAGAACAAAATGTAAAATACCCTCTGCCTTTCAGGGCTGTCAGCCAGGCACACATCTAAAGTCTTACTGTTACTCATGAAGACAGAGAAAAAAATTCAAAAGATTTTAATTCTTAGCAATCCTGAACATATAATCCACCACCACTAGACAAAGATTCAAGCCTTCATGATTGAAAATCTAATCCTTGGAGTAAATAGAAATTTGCAGAGTGTTTAATATAAGAGATCTCCCAGACAATAGAAGACTGACATTTAAATTACAAAGAAAAAACAAACGGTTTATATCATTCACATCATATGTCATGCATGTATTCTTGAGCTGCTGAAGAGCTCTTTACAGTTTTAAGGCACTTTTTACATTAATGATCTCCAGTTTTAACTGCTCTTTTTGGAAGAAGACATCCTCAGAATCCAATGGCTCAGGGCTGCCAAATCCTGCATTCGTCTTCCATAGAGACAAGTGCAGAGATACCACTGAGATTAGAGTTCTCAGAATAGTTCATTTCCACAGTAGAATGAGGTGGGGGTTTTTGGTTGGTTGTTTTTTTGTTTGTTTGTTGTTTTTTTTTTTCCTATTGATTCACTAAAAATCTATTTTATAGATGGCAAGTCATGTGTCTGTTGGTAATTTAGGGGAGAATTATTAAAAAAATCAATTTCCTATGTGATTTTGGGTCTGTTTGTTTTGACATCTTCAAAACATAAAACTCACTTATAAACTGCTATTATTAGTGATTTCCATCCCATTAGTCAATAGAGATGCCACATCTCACATGAAACAGAGAAAAGCAGAACATCCTGAAACTCTTTAGTGTTTCAGTGTGGCAGACAGTGTTATGGAAAATAATATATTTTTTTTAAGATCATTAAGAGCCAGATCCAACTCTCCTTAACATAGGTCAGAAAACTACCATTGATAGCCATTGATTTTGGATGTGATCCAGAGCAAGTTAAGAACAGAACAAATTGTCAACAGCCATGATGCATTCACTATTTGCTAACTAACCCAAGACAGGAAATAACCAGATGCATCATTGAAATAGTAGCTGTTACAGAACTTTTGATTAACTATTATGTTTGGACCAACAAATTTTCCAATTCTATTTGCTCATCTCCGTTATTTGGGACCATCACTTCCTGTAAAAAAGCATTGCTTAGGGTTTGTTGATTGCAGCCCTGTCCTTGACATCAGTAACTACTTAACTAGGTACTACATTAAAGCTGGAAAATTGCTGGTAAAACTAATATTTTGCATAATCTCTATTGAAAACATTTCAGTGCAAAACAATTCAAGGGCTTCGTATTTCACGAAGGACACATTTTTTAGAACATATTTTCACCTCACTCTAGAAATTGCTTAGGACTTCCTGGAGGTATAAATATTGATTCATTTCACAAAAGCCTTTTTACCTTCTAAAGTGATATCAAAATTAAAGTTATGCAAACCTCATAATTTCTGTGGCAGATGAAATGTTACCTTTCAACATTTATATTTTCTACCAAGACTGAGAAAGAAAGTTCCATTTTCTGGAACATGAAACAAAATTACAGTATGTAACTAACTACAATTTTCTGAAGTTTCTTAACACAAAAACTTTCATTCTGATTCAAGTGTACCTTGCTACTAATTTTTTTTCCACCTTAAATTTAACAAAGTTTTTCATGTCCTTCCTTTTTTAGATGTAACCAAGATCAAGCAATCAGGAGCATACATACATACATACATCTCACATAAAGAGAGAGAACAGAATTAACTAAGCTTGTTTAAATTACCTGCTCAGAATGCAACATTAAATTTAGATTTTTCTAAATAAAAATCAGTATGCATGTTCAAAGTCTTCAGTGACAAATTCATTGCAATAGAATTTTTTTTTCCTGAAAAGAGTAATTTTTTTTTTTTTTAAATCCTTACTGTGACATTGAATTATTTATTTCTTAGAACTAGACTTCTAGAATGAGATGTTAAAAAGTCATATCCTATTCCTGGACCTCCTACCGGTTTCCTTGATAACTTGGGTTAGCTATTTTTCTGTATCTGGCTTGTGTTTTTTACCTTAATAAATATTTCACAAGTGAATTACATATAATTTTAAAAGTAAAATAGAATTTAAAGTTTTATATGGTTGTGTCTAAGTGATATATAGAAACAGTTTTGTATTATGGTCTTCATTGATTTTGGTATCTTATTAACAGTAAACTGCTTTTCATGAGAATATTAAAAAGTACAAGAAGCTTTATTTAACTCCTAACAATAATCTTCCAACAGAAAAGATTCCTGAAAAAGAAGAAAAGAAAGAAATGCTAGCAGGAGTGACTGCTATCACTCTTTGGATTCCATATCCAAAGCATTTTCCTCCCTGCTGGTCTAAAAGTAACACCTCTAACTGCTGCTTTGGAGTCAGGCTGCACTTGGAACCGCTGACACCCTGTTCAGGTTCACTGACTGCCAGAATAGCCAATCTTCTATGGGAAACACCATCAGCAGCCTGTTGATTATTTTCAAGAAATTCATGAGTGCATCCCTCTAAGAGTTTATAGAAAAAAAAAAATCCTCCCCTCAGCATACCCCTAGGGATATATGTATAGAGTAGTAGTTTCACAGCAACAGCTTTATTTCCAAACCACAACATCCACATAATGTTAGGCAAATTAGTTCACTAAGCTTTCTGAGATCTTTTTCTTTGATGATATTCCCCTCCCTACTGATAACTGAGTTTAAAATATTTATCAAGACACAGTGGATTAAAAAAAAAAAAAGTTAAAAAAAAGAGAAGAAAGAAACAACCAAACAGAAGCATTGAAACATTTTTAATGTAAAAGAAATAATAAGAATAATATACAAAATGTGAACTTTAAGAATATGCTGCCCTCTGTTGCATAATTACAGCTTAATTCTAATTGGTCCTAGTTAAATCTCAATGGTCAATGTCAAAAATTTTCCTGAAACACCATTTTTAACTGCTCTACAGAATCAACTGTTATGCACAACAAAAAATAATACAACTGCAATATATATATATGGATATATATGGATATATATGGATATACATGGATATATGTGTGTGTGCATCTATATATATATGTATTTCTTAAATTATAATATCTTAAATGGAGCAGATATGCAAAAAATATATGAAAGATGAATCTTTCTAATCTACACAGACATATGCCCTATTCAGAGGAAGATTCCTAACCAAAGTCTGTCCCTGATGCATTTAAAATGCATTTGTACTGTGCCTGCCTAAAAGCCAGACATGGAGAGTCTAGAGCTGATGTAGAGTCTGGTAATGCTGATGCTTCCTGCTACAGGAACCTGCTCAGACCCTTTCTGCTCTGAAAGGAAAGGTAAAAATCAAATTTAGAAACTAAGCAGGGAACATACAACATAGATTTCTTGTCATGATATATCTTATCCTTCTGCTCTTGGCAAAACTCTCATTTGAAATAATTCTGAAGATTGAATTTTACTCATAATTTGCATATGCAGTACTATAGATAGAAGGAAGACATTTATATTCTATCTCAGAGACTTAACAGACCTATGATTCAGAAAAGGACTGAATTACATGCTTGCATCATTTTTTATCCTGGTTGCAATGAGCCAAAAGCATTTGGAAATTATATATTTTTCAATCAAAATAAAATATTTGTCTCCAAAAATCTTAATAAATCTCCAGATATTTTACTAGCTCGAAAGTAATCTCTCAAATAAAAGTAGACCTAAAAGCATCAAAACCCAGCAGTAATTAATGATTTTTAGGCCACTAATCAGAGTGCTTATGGTGACCAAAACTTCCCTCAAAAGGCAGAATTGTATTCTGGAATTTAGTGCTCCAAAAATCATCCAAAATGAGAAAATGTAAAACAAACCCCTTAAACATAAACAGCAAAGCCTTAAAATTTTTCATGCATATAAAACTTCCCCTTTGGGATGCAACTAAAAGTCTGGGTGTCACACTGAAAAAAAACCCAAAAACTTATCCAATAAAAAAGTGTATTTTTTCATTTTACCTGCAATGTCTGTCAGCCTTACTATTCATATTATGAAATTTGTGGGATCATATTAACCTCCTCAACGAAGTACAGTCTTTTTTCTACTCTGATTGCAAATTGATAAAAGTTTCAAAGTAATCATTTAAAATCTTACCCATGATGATTCTAAAACAAAACTACAACTGTTTAAGGAAAGCATTACAAAGATATTCATATGGAGAGATGGAAGTATTAGCACTGTGATCAACTGATTTCACAAAATACAAGATGTAAGATTACCTTTGATATCTCATAACCTTCTGAAAAGGATTCAATAAGAAGACATATTAGACTAAGAGAGCTATGGAAAAGCAAAGAATAAAAGAAAGTCCTTAAATAAATATAGTTGTTCCTTTTGCTCTTATAGGCTTTTATTCTAAAAGCTTTTGCAAAGTCTGGAGGATGATGTACACGATCACTCTATTCAAGCACCAATGAGAATTTGAAGAAAATGTGCAAACTTGAAGAATGAGCAGTAAGGATTACTCAACCAGCCCAGAGTAATCTCACCTTTAAATACTAAGTTAAAGATATGCAGTCCTGGATATTTGCTGTGAACAAAAAACAAATGAAGACACTTCAAACCCCCACTGCCTCCACCCTTCAAAAAAATATTTACAAACAGACCAACTGGGAGAAGTACAAATCACGACATGTAAATAGTGTAATGTGGATTTTTTTGGAGTTTCACCTCTGATAACAGAAGATATTAGGTTATTAGAAGATAACCTGTGCAAGTGGCTGTTTCCCTCCCTGGTCCTTCAGCATGGTCACAGGCATAATTACCACTTTTTATCTTTTACAAGAACCTTCCACCTGCGTATGTGAGAGCTTACTCACGGGAGAGGATCAAAAGTATAGGTATGGACTATGAAATGTGGCTATCTATTAAAAAAAAAAAAAAAAGTGAATTAAATTTACAAAAGCATACATGAAGTTTATGGAATACAGAATGTTATATTGTGTATCTGTACAGAAGGAGTATACAACTTAATTAAATTCAGGAGAGTGAAGAGATGGATCCATCCATAAGAACACAGCAAAGTTCAGAGATTTGTAGAAATTCAAACAGATTAAGATTTCACATAAGTTGCACTCTTAGCTTTCCCTCAACTCATGGAATGTATCAGAGTAGCATTGAATAGAGCCTCAGCTAATAGAAGACTCTGAAGCTAAAGCTCACACTGATCATACAACATAAGATATATGCAAACCCTGGCAGTAAAAACAGGCCATGTAAAGCTACTTTAGCTCTCTAGCAAATCCATACACGAGAACTAGGCAGCCCACAAAGTGACCCATCGTGTTTCTGTACATAGCTAGCTGAGAGATGGATCTGATTTTCAGGTGAATTCAGGCAAAGGTTTGCTTTCTGACTGATTTGAGATATCCAGCACTAGCAGTCTTATAATCTAGATAAAATTGTCTCACTAGCAGAACAGATAGAACTCCACACACTTATCTCAGAGTTGATACATTCAATAGTATAATGATATTGGAAAAAGAACTTCCTTATGGATAGGGATCCTAACAAACACATATTTGTCTAATTACATTAACACTTCTAATTCAAATTATTACAGGGAAAAAACAACAACAACCAACCAACCAACCAAAAAAAAACAAACAAAAAACCCACTTTAAACTATACCTACATTCTCTTTTGTATCCAGGTGCCTACATTTTGCAGTATCTTTTTATGAATGATTTTACTACTAGGTAGGAACATTTTGCTTTGTGTGCTTAAGGAACTGTTCAATGTTCAAACAGCCTTACTTCTTACACCTGGATTTCATCTCTTTTCTAGAACAAACACATAAAACCAGATATTTTAACTTAAAAAAAAGTCAAGCACTTGTACTTAAACTTTTACCCCTCTCTTTTTCTTCTTTCCTTTCAAAATGAATGTCTTTTTGAATGCATCAATTGCAATCATTTCATACAGGTTTATATTCTAGCTTATGCAGTTAGCTCTGCCTCACTTCACTGACAACTACTTAAGCATAGAGAGCACTTAGACAATGATTCTGTGGTTTATAGTATGTTTTTCCACCTCTTTTTTACCATGATTTTATTTTATTTTATTTTATTTTATTTTATTTTTTAACAGTGGTCTTTTTAGTTCTCTTTCCCTTTTGAACACCAGTTTTCCCAGAGAAAGCTCTGGAGAGTTCCTGTGCAAGAATCCCTATGCTGGAAACCCAGCCCCAGGGCTTTGGTACCCCTTTACTCAGCTGAGCTCAGCCTTGAAAACTCATGTAGCAGCAGAACAGGCATCTAGTGTGAGGTCCAGAGAGAGGGGGAATTGGCTCTTTTCCTTGTCTTCCCTATAGGTGTTTCTGGCCTTCTACCCTTTCCATCAGTTCACAGAAAAATCTGCCAAGAAGACTGAACACCTGGATTAAATCAGTTCACCTGGATTAATCATCAGTTCTGTTCAAAATAACAGAAAACGGAGACCTCCTCAGACTCCGACCAGAGACTGAAGCCTGAGATTTTGACCTGGATCCCACATCTTCTCAGACTTCCTCAGGGGCTGCTTCTTTTCTTTCTCCTTCACAGGTTTTGGGCTAACAACTTGAGAAACTAGTTCCTCTGCTATCTCCTCTCCAAGTCACAGATTTTCCAGCTGAAGTCTGTAGCCTGACAACAAAATCAAGACAAAAAAAATTGTCTTCTCTTTTTCTTGTGCTTTTGGGCAGCCTTTACCTCCTGAATTGTTTATGAAATGAAATGAAATACAAAATACAATAAAGTAAAATTTCACAATCAGCTAACACACTTGACACAAGCTCTGCTTTTCTAGTCTTTTCCTATCAGTCTGGGCAGCTGCAGAGACACATTTGCAGAAGGCAGGCCACTGGGCCTGAGATCACTGAGGGGTTTGCCCAGTTTTTCACCACTGGTTACCCTCAAAAATCTGTCATGGGCAAGAGGGACATCGTTGTGTCTGCAGTACTAACAAAGCGCTGCTGGTGCAGATGATGTGCTCATGGTTTTTACAGTCCACACTCTCAAATGCAAAACTCCTTCTGTAATGATCCGGTAGAAATCACAGTAAAATTCACGCCCTTCCTACCCCCTCCTATTCTCTGCCTTTCCATGGCCCCTGGGCACCTCAGACCTTCAGCATGTGCACACAGAGAAGGGAGGGTGGGTGGCAGGGGTCTTATAGCAGTTGTCACGTTCATGAAGAGGGTTTCTCCATCCCCAGACTTGGGTCTGCTTCAATTGACTCCCACACCTTCCCTGGGCAAGTCTCACACCACTGATGGCACTGCACAGGCTCTCCTCAGGGAATGAGAGGAACTCAGCCACACACAGCAGGTCAGCCACTGCCACCCATGCCAGCGCCAGGCCCCTGAGGCTTCTGCTGCCTATGGCGAAATCTCATTTATTTGGTGTCAGGATCTGACACCACCATCTTGTCTTGGCAAGATGCCAGTGAGGCGCAGAGAGAAGAACAAGAGAGAATGACAGCAATTGTAGCCTTAGTGGATAAAGAATTAATAAATAAAAACCTTTGCTAAATGTCAGCAAGTGCATTTTTCTTTACTTTCTTGTAACACTGTCCTTAATGGAGGATATTAAGACACTGAAATTTGGTGATGTGTCATGAAATGCACTAGAATTGACAATTGCTATGGTGTGTTGAGTTCCAGCATTTTTCATTTCAGAATGTTTTTTTTAATGGAAACAAACCATTGCAGCATTTTGCATATTGAAATCCTGTAGAGACATAGTCCTACCATGTGAAAGTTGGCCCATGTTCTACAGCTCTTATTTTCCTGGCTTTCCATTTTAGAGAAGATGAGGAGAGATGGATTTTTGATGGTTTTTTTGAGGGGAGAGGTTGCTTTGGTTCTTTTTGTTTTGGGTTGTTTTTTTGGGTTGTTCTTTTTTTGGCCAACAGAAGTCTAAAACTTTCACTTCCTTCCCAGCCCCGTGGAAACACAGTTCATCATGTCTAGACACTTACCACTGCAGAAAATATGGGGATGCTTTCTCACAAAGTCTGCCTGATCATCAGTGTGCACATTGACAGTAAAGACCCACAGAAACTCATAAACTATCAGGTCAAAAAAGAGAAAGATGACTCTTAAGGTTCTATCATTCACATTTTTTTGTTTGTTTGTTTGTTTTGGGGTTTTTTGTTTTGTTTCTTTTTTTTTGTTTTGTTTTTGGTTTTGGGGTTTTTTTTGTTTTTTTGGGTTTTTTTATGTACTTCAAGGAAGAAGACAAACTGAAATAAGAACAGGTTTCTACATTAAAAAAGTCTAGGATAATTTAATAGATCTCTGTGCATGACATGGACATTAAAGAATTTTCCTCTGACTCTTAGAAAATGTATAGACTGTTGACTAAATCCATGTTTTGATCAGTTTTTAATAATTTGCTTTTTTTGATCCATGTTAATTTCTGTTAATGAACTTTTTAAAAGCTCACTCTTAAAAAAACTCTTTTAGAAGTTCTTACTCTGAGAACTAGCAGCACATATGAAATTTCAAAGAATATATTTCAGTTTCTTTTGATAAGATGCAAGTAACAATAAATAAATCTGTTTCTTTCTTTCCATATTAAAAAGTGTAAAACAATAATCATCTGAGGAGGAACTTTAATTATGAATAAAATAAAAAAAAGTATTAGTGAGTTTTTCTTCTGGATTTCTAAATCTTTTGATCACTTCAAGGAATGCTGTCTAGAAAAAAGATCAGGAAACAAGCTATTACAGAACATGGACCATGGGTATCAGAATCCAGGTTTAGTTCAACAACAGGGTAGTCCACATATATTCATATCCTGACAATTTGTTGCTGTTAGATAATTCAGGTTTGGTTAATGAATTATGAATATTTTAATATGCTATAAGAACAGTCCAAATTCTCTCAGTTAATGTAAAAAGAACTACTCCAGACATATCACAGCACTAACATTTCACACAAAGCCCCTTTTGGAGATTGTTGGAAGAAACTGAGCTGAAAATCTACCTTTGAATGGAAACCTTGTTTTTCAAACAGAACTTGTCACTCATCAAAGCACTTTGAAGGAGTGCTCACTTTTATGACAAAATAAGCCAGTTGAAATGACAAAGGCTATCATTTGTATAGAAAATCATTTTATAGTATTGAATGCTTTCTATTTCAAAATCATTTTTAACTTAGTTGGTTTTGTTTCAGACTTGGGCAAGAGGTCATGTTCAAATGCTACAAGCTAGCACACAGATTTCTTTAAAAAATATGCATCTCATTTCAAATTAGAATTACAAATATCTTTATTATAGGAGTCAATGAACATTAGGCCATGCAATGTCATTACTTCAGCTCATTTTTTATAGAAAATATTGCTGGGAAGTACTGCAGGTTAAATAAAGCATAGCGTGACCACTAACAAACCATATAAGGAAATAATCCCTAAAAAAAAACTGATTCAAAAGTTAAATGAAATAAAAAGCCATTGGTTACTGGACTCTGCTGTAGTGCTTTATGTGACCTGAGTCCTTGGCACAGAGCTTGACCAGGTTGGCTACCTTGGACACTGCTGATCCTTGGTAAGTGGTTGCTATTCCACAGCCTGGTACTACTATTTCAGTTCTGATGGCTTCATTATTTACCTGACCTCTCTCCATCTTCATTAAATGATCTAACAGAACAAGAAAAACAAAGCAAGGTGCAAAATATTCTTTGTGCTGAGTACCAAATGAGTATGTGCAAACAATACGAGTCTGTTTCAGCCAACAAGGTAATTAGACTGTATTCAAAGCTATCATAAAAACAACTCTTTTACAGTCAATCAATTTTCTGACCATTACTGCTCCTTAGAGTTCAAAGAGAGTTTTAAGGGTTTTTTTCTTTTCCTTTTTTGCTTTTGGTTAATCAATAAAGATATAATACTAAGAAGAAAATGCATCTTTGAAGGCTTGCACATGGCTTCTGGCTTTAATGGAAAAATATTATTTTAATGATATTAATTCAAAGTGCAAATTATTTTTTATAAATTAATATACTTAATATGCTTTTTACAGAGTGCTTCATCTTTTTGTTGAGATAAATCAAATTCACTATTTTTAATTTTCGTGCATACTGCTGAATATCATATATTCTTCTCTGTACCTTGTCAAATAGGAATATAGCCTAAGGAACTAATCGTCCTCTAAGTCTTTCAAATAAGGCTGTTTGTGTGGATGACTTACTTTGAAGGGAAATTTTTTTCTGCACATTGATGTGTGCTGGTTAGTGTTAGATGGTGAAAGCGTGAAAAAGAGCTGAGTTGCAGAGCACATAATATGTATGTGGAATTTATTTCACCAGGGAAATGGGGAGCTGCAATTATTCGCATGTCAGTCTTGCAAGATAAATGACATTATTTGTACATTTCAAACAAGATTTATCTCTTTACTACTACATTTAGAGAACCTAGTTTAATTGTTCACATTTTAATTCTTCATGCTTCATTCCAGCTTCATACACCAACCAGATGAATATAAAATGTAACTCATTCTATAGTCAGTCAGGCTTCTTAACCAGAAATATAAAATTTGAAGTACTTATGAACCTTGAATTCTTTTGTAATAATATGTAAGCATCCTATCATCTACTCTGGCAACTGAAAGTAAATGCTTAACTTAAATTGAAACATAAAAATGATGTTAAAGCAGGCTTTCTAAGAAATCTAGTAACAAATAGGCTTTGTATGATATTCATAAATCATCTTAATTTTGTTTTTGAGACTTTTTTTTTCCTAAAACACTATCATATTTGATTCACGGTTTTGTTTCAAACAGATGCAATTGTAATTCTTTTCTGTTACATTAACAACTGAAAGTCAATATTGATGCTAATTTCATACTTCTTGCCTGTAGGCATGACTTTTGCTTTGTCCATTGTCTGAGAATTGCATCCTAGTAGGTTCTGTATTTCTGAGCAGCAGAACCAAATCATAAGGATTAATCCATGCATTCACACACACAAATATGTTCTTAGCAAAACCTCAAATCCTCCTGGTTTGCACAGAAGCCTGCTACCTCTTGTGCATGTTTTTCACTTGTGATTATTCCCAAGATATTTAACACAGGCATCCACAGCTATTCAAGTAAACCCCACTAGCCAGTTAATAGGTCCACATACACATATCACCAGACTGTCAGAGTTTTTCTTAAGCTGCTTCTAAAAATTTCAACAATCAGTAAAAAGGATGAACTGCTTCCTATATTTTTCTACAGATCAACCCACTGTCATACAACTTTACTATGAAAAGTCCTTCAGATCTCAAACTCTCTTGGCAACTGAGTATCTCACCAAAACTAGGAAACCTGATCAGATAGTCTAAGCAGATGATGTAGAAAACATAATTTTTATGTCTCCTTTTCATTACTTATTGAAAGAAGCACAGACCCACCTCTTTGTTTTCTTAAGCGTAAACAAAATCGTTAAATCATGGCATGCAGTTCAGTAAAATAGAAACTGGCAAGGAAAAGCATCAACAGTGAGTTCTAAAAGCACTCAGAATAATTCTCACCACCTGCAGTCTTCTCTAAAATCACATAGGCTGAGATTAGAAAGTAGATTCTTACTCTTCCCATGTTTTAAGTTTTATCCATCATATTTCTGAACATAATTTATCTGTGGACAACCAGGTGGTGATTAGTTGATCATTAGATGATGATTTAGCCGATCTTTGTCATAAAGCACAGGAACAAAATTGAGATGATCTCAATCTCTTACATAAGTATGACCTGGATTGCCATGGATTGACACCCATTGGATGAAGAACTAAAATATAGTTCAGACAACTCTTTAATTTCCTTTTTTATGACAAAATGAATTTTAATCTTATTCCTTATTTGACTTAGAGGCAGCTTCTCTTGCAAGATGAAGTTTTATCAGAATTCAGTGAGTGTATTTACATATAACTTTGGAGATTGAACAGATGAGAAATGAAAGATGTATCTAATTTCTAACCACATTCTGTAAAATGTACTTAATATCTGCTAACATTAATGTTTTAAATTACATTTAAAGAAGATGCTTCATTTTAAAGTGTCAGAAATCTTTCTATGTAACTCTTCCTGAAGTATCAAGAATATTAAATATTTTCTGAAATTAAACCAAAAATCTTTTATATGACTTTCTGAAAAAAGAAAAAGAGAGAGATATAAAAGAATGAAACAGCAAGTCAGAGAGGGGTTTTTGTTACAGGCAAGATGAGGATACTCTCCTTGTATGTGGTAAATACCAGGTTCAGATCCCTCAATATATTGATCTTTCACATGCTAAATGAGAGCTCCCTTGGAATATTTTTGTGTCAGAATCTTCCAGCTGCCCCCACTGATGCTGTTTAGATCATTCTATTTATATGGCAAACCATTTTTAATCACTTAAAATTTGATTAATCATTATAAAAATGTTGCTTTTTAAAAGCATATCATATATATTTAATAACAATTGATAAGATAATTTGATATTGAATCATTATGCCTAATAACAATTGAAAAGAAAACCTGATTTAGCATCTCCCACAGAGTAAGGAAGTGAAGCTTTTCTCTTTTTGATCAAAACTACCTGGATTTCAGAAAAAATCTCAGAATAGGTATGCTGGCATGAAAAGGATTTTTCTTCAATGAAAAATGTGTTTTCCTAGAAGAAAAAGCATGCAAAATTCACAAATATGTATTTATTAACAAAACAACACAAAACAAAACAGACAAAAAAAATTAAAAGAGAGATAGGGAGAGACCATCTGTTTAACTGATCCAATAACTCATTCATGTTAAATGTTTTAGTACAGAAAAAAATAGGACCTCATGCTTCAGAAACAGAGCTACATTGTTTGGTACTCTCTCAAATATTGGTGATACATCAAAATTACACAATTGAATGCAATGTATAAACATAGAGGTAGTATTTTAATATAAAGTGTCTAAAAAGCATTCACTCTGCACTAATTTGTGTCTATCCATCTCCTTCTTCATGATTTCCAGATCAAACACTTCTAAAATAATTTAGCACAGATAAAAGAAAATACTACAAATGTCACCATAAAATAAAGTCCACTTGAGCAAGAATTAAAGTCGATGAAAAGCTCAGACTTGCCATCTACAGTGAAAAAACTTCTCTTTTTACAGGCTGCTGGTATAATTTAACATATCATAATATGTAGTGAACCTTTTGGGATGATTTTTGAAACATCAGAGTGGCAAAGAATATGCACTAACTAAAATCTGCTAAGTAGCATCATATTTATAATTAGGAGTATAGTTTTGCAATGAAAGAACTGATTGCACTCAATTTCATTTTACCACTGGCCAGTTTGTAGGAGATAAGAATTGACTTTCAGAGAAAGCTGGCGCTGTTTCACCTAAACATTTGAACCTTCCTGCATTCAAGTATGACTTGGGTACCCAAGGGGGTCTTCTTCTTACTCTGTCATGTGTGATTTGAATTACTTTGGGGATATTCTTCTGCACTAACACAATTAGTGCAGAACATCTACAAAAGCACTGACGACCGAATTGGGAGTTAAAACTGAATTCCAACTTTGTAAATTAAAGTTGTATATCTACACTGGATGAGGAGGAAGGAGGAAAAGAACACCGTGCCATATTTTGGGATGCAGTGCTTGCTGTCCACTTTGGACATTGACCTAAAAATAAAGAGTCTAGAATTACATTCCTAGTAAGAGTGCCTATTGAAGTTAAAGAAAACATCTTGTTGCATTCTGTACTGGAATTTTACTAAAATAGAAGGGAAAAAAGAATTTAATTGAATTTTCCACAATGATATATTCCCTCAAACCAATTTTCATTAAGGTTTGTTTCTTGATGTTATACTTCTGTATATTTCTGGTAAGAAATAAAATGCCCAAGATTTTTAACTGATTATCCACACAGACCTAATGGATCTGCAGAGAAGAAGGACAGTCTCCTAAACAGAATAAATTATTACACTTTTGGTGTACAGGGTCAAAATTTTGACAGAATTTCACTAGGCACTAGAAAGACATCCAAAGTGCCTTCACATTCAGCTAGGCCCTTTTTTGTCCTGTAATATTTGTTCCCTCAAATAGGCACTTCTTATTAAATCAGCTAAGACGCTATGACAAACCTTAACTTTCCTCAGCACTTTCCTCAGCATTCCAGGGAGATGCTTCATGTCAAAGTAGGGTGAACAAGGCACTGAGTACTCTCAGGTTTGCTGCTATTAATCCCCATTAGATTTACACCAAACAAGAAGATGAACAACATGCTGCTGAGCTGACAGAACACATCAAACTGCCTCAAGCAGAGAATTCAGTGGAGCAGGTGATGCTGAAATATTGTACTTAAATGCTGTAGGATGCTCACTTCCCAGACCAATGAAAACAGCACTGTGATTCAAAAGATTTGTTAGCTTTCTATGTTAGCAACACAGGATGTAAGAGTTCTCTTTTCAACATTTAATGGTCACTAAGGGCAGGAAAAGCTCAAGAATTCTCTTTGTGTTCTGCTGTACAAGGTCAATAGCAAGGCCAGAAGACCATGGAAACAAAAAAAATAAAGGAAATTATTCAAGAGAAAGAAGTCATGTGGATAAGAAGGTGTCAGGAAGGATAAAAAAAAAAGTTTTACTGAGTTGCTATGAGACACCACAATAAGAAGCATAAGATATTAGAGTAGAATTTGATGTGGTTCAAAGGCTAAACACGTCAGAATTTGCTGAAATATGTACAGAAATATAAATACAGAGAGATTCCCAGTATGGCAGACCATCCAGTTTCACTCCTGACTAGAATCAAGAAAGTGTAGATCTGGAAAAACAGCAGAAAAACAGCAATTGAGAGGGTGTTTTGCAAATGTTGGCTAGTTGTGGCTATTCACAGAACAGTTAATCCATTATGCTTCCGGATTACACACTCCCTCAGAAGTCCATATATACTTAAAAGAAACAGAGATGTCAGATTTTAGATTTAGATTTTAAAAATAACCCACTTTATATAAAGATAGTTTAGAAAAAGCAAAAGGAAACAAAAATGGACCCAGCTTGGAACACAAACCAGGTTTATCAAATTTTCATCTTAACTGACCTGTTTTTTGAAAATATTTGAAGCTTATACTCAGGACAAACCTGTGATTATTGCACATTAACTAAGGGTGTGGCTAACACAGAAACTGTCACCAGAGTCACATTTGTTGCTTGTTTCTTATCCTTCACAATCTTCTAGTACTTTTGAAGAGATGAAAAGCCATAAAATATTTTGAATTTATTTGGTCCTAGATTTCCAGTGAAAGAAAATTTGTCTCTAACATGTTGTCTTTCCCTTTTCAGGTAGCAAATATGACTCAAAGAAATTATGGCCATGGAATCCTTACCAACTTGCAGATTTGACATTACCAAAGTGTACAACCTCAATGCAGATACTAATCTCACCTTTTCATTTTTCCTTTAAAATGTAGGGCCACTGAAATAAGGTATAATTTAACTGCATTTGTTTTATGGCAACACAAGATCCTAATAACATCAACTCATACAAAAGTTTGTGGAGAATTTATCTGTTCATAATAAAGATATTTCATTAAGTAATTATGTGTCTTTGCTAGCAAATTTAGCCTATGTTTAAAATTATCAAGAAGTATTGAATGAAGATATGAATAAAACACAAATCTCAACTAGTTCTAGTGTGTTTAAATTTGAACAAAATGATATCCAATAAAATCTGTGAATCTTAAAAGAGTACACTGCAGGTGACAAAAAGCATTTGCCCATAGCAAATAATTCAGGGTCAGACACCTTTGTATCTGTATGCTACATGAGATAAGCAGCAATGTCCATGTTTCCTATGGTAAAAAGCTCAACAGGCTTTTTTTTTCAAGCACAAATAAAATGTAGTCCATAATAAAATTACACTCAGATGTTATTTTTAAGTCCTGTGGCAGTTAGTCATAATAATTGATTTTATTGCCTTTGATAATTTTATATATCTTCTGCTTGTATTCACTTAGCAAAACTGAGTCTTGAAATACACAGTAAATACAACCCCATGAGGGTCCATGTCTGATTATCTCCACATATACATTTAGCAATTTCAGCGGTCAATTTTCATCCTCAGTCATTCCTACAGAAGTAGTTTTTTCCCCTTTTATTAATCCTTCACATCAATGACTTATTGGTTTTTGCCACTGCATTTTAAATTGGGCTTCTCTGTTCAACATCTACTACTATTTGAAAAATGTTAGTTAACTACTGGCAAAACACATACCTACTCTTTAAGGAAATATAGCCACACCATTATAGTTAAAGCTCTGTCGATATTTCTGCAATAAAAAACCCCCTGCATTTCCAAGATTTACAATTCAAACATAAAGAAAAAAATCCTTATGGGATGATGTTCAGCATACAAGGTCATAGCCTACAACAAATTTGTTTTACCAATTTTCAAGCAAATTGATTCTGCCATTTTGAGTGCTGCAAGCATAAATCTAAAGAGAGATTTACCTGTTTAAAGCTAAACTCTCTTGGCCATGTACTCATCTGTGCCAGCAACAGGATTTTTATGCCTTTTCACTTGGAACAAACCTAACCTTCAATCTAAATTGCATATTACCAATTTTACATATAAATATATACATATATACATGCAATAGATATGCATATATACATATACATAGATACGTCTATTTACATGCACAATAGAGGACCTTGTGATCCCTGCAGCTGACATCTCCATTTAAAGGCTAATTCCATTTTAGAACTCTGGTTTGTATGAATTAAAGACCTGACCCATATTTTATGTCTGTCCTGCTGTGAAGGTGCAATTTTCCTAAGGAAGCTTTAGCACAAAATGCTCCAACGCTTTTGTTCCAATCACACAGCTGTGGCCAGTCTGCCCTTGACTGTCAGCATGCTACCTGGCTGAAAATCTCTGGGCTTGCTGTGTTTTGTACACTCTGAAAAGTATAAATGAGTTCATCCTTCAGGTTGTACTTTTAGACTGTGTGACCAATAGGCGCATTAGGATCTCCATGAGAACTCCTGCTTATCTTGAACACATTTAGAAAACTATAAGAAGACATTTTTAATCAGTCTTTGTTAGCACACAGCATTGTTGTACTAATGCAGATGTCAAATAAATGCTTGTTCCAAATGTAATTTTCTCATTTTCTAAACAGATGCACATCAATATTCCAGAAGTGCTCGGAAGATGAGCCCTTGCACTACTGCAATGGGTTTAATAATACCCTTGACCTAATTTAGCAATTGTCGCTGACAGATAGCAAGGGCTTTTATCTTTATTTCAACTGAGAAAATACCTCTTTTGAAAACAGAGTTGACCCATATTATTAATTTTTAGTATTGTCAGAAAATTTGTGAAGAATCCTGCAAAGGGTCAACTTTCCCTCTAGAAAAATTTGCATAGGATGGTTTGCCTGTAACTGCATGCCTTGGACAATTTTTGTGCATCATACTGACAATTAAATGGCATCTTAGGCCCTTTAAAACAGTGCAACCTTCTTGTATAATACCATTTAAGAAGTAAAAATCACCTCTGTGTTACATCACAGATGTGATTATCATGTAAAGTCATCAGACATACAACGCACCAGTCTGGCTGAAAATTTAACATGTACAAAGTAGTGTGCTCTGGAAACACATTTTTTAAATTGTGCTCTGTCTTGAAATCAAAATGAGTGTCATAGTGGCTAATTCTGCAGTGACTGAACTACTCTGTTTTACTATAATATTTCTCCCAGACCTGTTTCAAGTCGGGTTGCATACAGTTATTTTAATTTCCAATCTATCCTCAGTTTATCCATATGGAAATAAGTTTCTTCTCCATCTTCACTATTTGTAGGAATCTGCAATTCCCTTTCCCCCAAATCTCTTTCTGCATTCATATTTTTATTAAAAAATATTTATGAGATCATATGTTTTAGAGAAGCTTTATTTGCTTGGGAGAAACTTTATTTCATTCCCCTTTTGTATTTTAAAATTTTTATTTAATTTTCTCTTTTTAAACTTGCTTGAAAACTAATCTAACTAGGTTAAAGAAAGATCAGTGGACCTAATCTAGTAGAAATAACACATTTTTTCCTCATTGTAACTCAAAAAACCTAAATGATACTGGCTGATTAGGTGGCTGAATCACCACATATCTTGGCCTCTGTCAATCTGGAAAGTTACGTGTATGATTTGAATGATGAGATGTGTGAATGTATTTGTATTCATACGTATTCACTGATTTCAGCTTTTGAGCATTTATATTAATCTCAGTCATCTACTCATCTTGTCTCTTTACATTTGTCCAAGAGTGCTTAGATCACGATTCTTCACTTGAAGAAATAGTTTTGCTTCACTTTCTGTATATTTTTACTTGGCACTTATTAAGATTGAACCTAACAATAATAAAAATATTTAACTTAGATATTGCTCAGACAGACAAAGGAAGATTTAAATAAAGTTGAGAACATTTTCTAATGTCCTGATCCTTTTCCAGTGTAGAGATATTAATTTTATTCCTACAGTTTGTAATTGGCTAATTAAATAACCTGAGTATCTTCTTTTCTGTCTCAATTTATGTACATGAAAAATGTGTTGACCATGTTAATTAAGTACAACTGGATATAACAAACCTGAAAGCAGCATTATTACTTTCATGGTAAACAAGTAGACAGACTATATGTATCGAATTACCACTGCAAAGCTACAATCTAGAAACCTTTTTAAAAGCATCAAAACTGGTAAGTAAACAGAAACTTTACAGCTGTTTTATCCCCAAACATAAGCTACAATACAGTCTTCAATCAAAGAGAAGTTCAAGGGAAAAAAAATCTCCACTAAAGGGGATATACCCCTGGGAATTTGTTATTGGGGATTCACAAATAATAACCACACACTTCTTTGGTGTTCCAGGTGGAAGGTGCAGACTGAGTGTAACACATCCACTGACTATTGAGAGGCTTGAGAAATCAGTGAATTTTACAATTAATTGTCAATTAAATAGAGAAGGGCATATCTGATAGAAATTTTAGACAATTAGGAAACTGAAATCTTGCAGAATGTCCCTCCATCGAAAGTGGAGGGGAAAAAACCTAAAATGTGCATTGTTACCAAAACTGTTTAAATAGTCATTAGGGGGAAAAATAATTTCTACTGAAAAAAAGGTTTTAAATTTGCAAAAAATTAATAAATTGTACTTAATAGAATGACACACAGGGCTACATAAATAAAATATTTGCGAGAATAAAAGAGTACATCGATAGAGAAAAAAAGGACTACCAGAGAAGAAAAATAATTTGAGTTATGCTCTTCACCTAAAACAAGTTCTGACAGACTCAATCTTATCTTCAGTGCAGTTAAAACCAAATGAAATTACTTCAAATTCAACAGTATGGCACTTGGCTTCAACAGGGTCTCAGAGACATATGAGGTTTGAATGAAACCCAATTTTGTTCTAATAACCATGCTTAGAGGACAATTTTCCAGATTCATGTAAATGTTTCAGGATGCTGTAAATATTATACATTTCAGGAAATTATTATGTAAACTGACATGGATATAAGAGTTGCCATTTATTAAAATAAACTTCAGAGTAGATGGTTGTTTGATATACTATTGATGAATTTACAGATTTTAGAAAGGATATAAAGGAGCATTTCTGTTTCTAAGACACAGATGATGTTCTGGATCCATCTTGCTTTTTATTCTTTTTATATGTATTTTTTTCCCCCACAATAATAGATTAATTATGTAAAGAGCAGGGAATAGCAAGAAAAGTCACAAAGCCTCACATCCATTTAATTAATAAACAAAGAGAACACAAAATTATCTGCTTGTGAGGCAAGAATAATTACAACAATAAACAGTGGTTCTAGTTCTACAAACTGGAGTAGCTATAGTAAATCAACAATACACACAGACTTTAGGGGAAACAAAAAAGACATAAACACAAACAAAAGTGCAGGGAAAGTCTTGTAGTGCCATTACACTTCAAAATTCTGATTCCTTAGTGATCCCAGTGTAATGCCTTATAGCATGATATTTGTTAACACCAGATCAAGGCAAGGAAGAGAAAAAATCAGCACAAAAGAGGAGGGAGAAATGTTAAAATATAAATATATGATTAAATTCTTATTCATAATTTTACAAAGTGTCTGCACTGAATATAGCCCCAGTCAATATGCAAAACAAATGTCAGATTCTGATAAATGCAATCAGGAGCTAATGGAAAAAGGGAGCAGATTGAAAACCTTTTCCCCCTCCCCAGGGACAGAAAAGACTGTTGTCCCCAGGAAGAGGGAAGTAAGGGAGAGAGAGTGCAAGTGGCTGACATCATCCCACCCAGCATTAAGCAGAAGTAATTGCCTAATTGAATGGCCTTCTGTTGGCAGAAAGACATTGTTCAGAAATGGGTGATCCCATCCTGCTGCCCTTGCAGCAGGTGCCATTCAGTGGGATGGACAAGTACAAACATCAATGTAAAGAGCAGGACAGACACCAGCTGTAGCTTCCATCTATCCAGACACTTGGGGAGAGAATTTTGACAATGTTAATCTCAATGTTATTTGAGATTGGTGAAGATCAGATGGTTTTTATTAGGCTACAGACTAAGTTTGGATTTTAACATTTATCACCCTAAGCAGTCATTCCAGATTTTACAGTTGCAGGAAATCTGACAAAGTTAGTAAAAAAAATGTTGTTTGTAAAAAGGACTTGTGTCTTTCACCTATCAATTAATTAAGGAAAAAGGAACACACTGTTTTTTAGCAATGTGATAGCAGTGAGGGAAAATGAACAGATAGTTCAGGGCTGAAGATTGTGAAGGTAAGGCTTCATTTCTATTTCTCTATATACCTCCTTGGTCATTTGTACAGATTGCTAAAATTCTCTGAATGGTAGTTCCACAAAAATATGGTACAGACAATATTATTTTTCCTCCTGTTTTTTTCCCCTTGTCTATTAAAAGTGCCAGACTGAGGCAGAAACTCTTTTCTTTTGTCTAGAAGCAATTAGTTTAATCAAACCATGATTGATTTAGTTTCTCAAAGTATTATCCCATTATTACTATCACTGTAAATAACCAAAGATCCCTACCAGAAGCCAAGCCTGTATTTTAAAAATGAAAATATTAATGCACCAAAGCACTCAAAAAGAATCCTTAACTTTAATGTGTTCTTAAAGGAATGAAATTCAAACGTGCTTAAAGGTTTGCCTGAATGATGGGACAGCTCCACTGCTTCTCCAGATTGCAGCAAAAAGTCTGACAGAATGCTCAAACACCTGAAAACATGATGACACATTTCCCTACAAACTCATAACACAGGGTTGAAAACAGAGAATTTTATTCTGTTTTTAATATTAAAAAATCCCAATTTAAATCACAAATGCCAAACATAGTTGTGTAATTGGTATTATAATACAGTGCAAGCAGAGACTCATTTCAGATGAATGATGGGGACAATAAGTAAGAATCCTTAAAGTGTTAAATACCATAACTGCTTCCTCCACTCCAAGGCCAAAACACTCAATCACCAGGTCCCAACTCTTCCTTCACAGACTGACAGTTTTGCATAAGTTTGCAACTACAGCAAGTGGGTCTGACATGGAATGATTTGGGGTGAATTACAAGCACTCTGCTGAAAGTCAAGTCCACAGTGAAGATACAGACTGAATTTTAAAAGTCATGAAGAGGGTATTCCCAGAGCTATGGTTCAGATGCCAAAGGACATCATTCATAAAACCAATCCATAGTAATCTAGTCCTGCAGGCCAAATGCCAGCTTTACTGCTGGGAATTATGCCTAAGCAGTAGACTTGTCTACTGGCAGTATATTCCCCAGGACTAGTCAGTCTGCACAGGCTAGGATTAATGACATGAAGAGACTACAGCTTTTTAAATTACTACCTTTTATGCAAACATAAAAAATACCATGTGCCTCCAAACTAAAGATTTTGCAGCTTCCGGGGTAGTAATGGATGTTTCATCATATCCCTCTGGAATTACAGAAAGTAAATTGATTAAAAAAAAAAAAAAAAGAAAAAAAGAAAAAAGTAAATTAATGATCTAACTTCACCATTTCCTAGCTTCTTCTCTCTTCTAAGGCCTCTTAAGTCCCTTAGCAAGAAAAATAGCAGGATGAAAACAACATACAAACAACATCTACCCTAAGGGAACTCAAGGCAAGTTTCTAGATTTAGAGATCCTGACCCAATAAAAAGACTCTAAAGTACACAAGTAACAGAAAAGACCATCAGAGGCAAGATTTTTAGAGAGGAACTTGCTCTTCTCGTGAACTGGCAGATCCCAAGGGATGTATAAAGAAACCAATCAATCCTATAAAAGTAGTCATAAACTCAGGGGTTCATAACACAATTCCTCTTTGGAAAGAAATGTCTTGATTGTTTTAACACACTCCAAATCACGTCAATGCCCTCACTGATTTGCTCTTGATCTTGAAGCCAAATTTAGGTACCATGAAAAACAAAATACTTGTAAAAGTCAGCAGACTGATATGATGAAGACACTTCTGCTCCCAACACATAATTAAAAATCCTTCAATCTATTAAAACTAAAATATGCTGAAGAAATCCTCCTCAGTTGCCTCTTATGTGGGTAAGGTGGAGGCTCAAGTACTCTTTGCACTATGTTCATAAATAAATGTTTTAACAAAAAGACCCAAAACAAATCATGTATTTTTACAATTTATTATTAATCTTTGAAGGAATTCCAACTCAGAAATACCTTCAGTACATTTTAATGCAACTAATTGAATATCAACCCTCCTATCCCACCCCCAACAGATAAAATCCTACAGCAACACTTAATATTATCTCCCAAATAATATGAAAATTTTTAATCTAGATTCTCAAATCGGAGTTACAAGATATTCCCAAACAGTTCCTCTCAATCTCTTTCTATCAGTCAAACTAAAGGTATCATTTTATAACTAAAATTGGACTGTCACTACAGCATTTTTGACCCATAGTGTATAAGGACAGGTAGCCTGCCTGTCCTAACTGGTGATTAGCTATATTTGAGGAAAACACGGTGTTTGTTACAGAGATGACTACTAATTTTATGGCATTAACAGGACAGGCAAACTGGTCATTCTGTTTTCTTTTAAAGAATAATGCTGTGAATTACCCAGACTAGGCTGTGGCTAGCGGAGCAAGGCAATTTTCAGCTGGTGATCTCTTTCCTTTCTTTAAGTGCCAAAAAAAGTCTTTAATGATTACAAGTGCACAAGGCCTAATTTTACATCTTACATTAGACCTAGAAATCTCAGTAAAGCTGTGGAATGTTATGCAGATCAGAGACAGTACAATAACTAAGGAGAAATCAGCTCTGGAGAATACAAGAAAATCATTCTGCAGAATAAGCAGTGTGTCAAAATAAAATCATCTGATGTACTAGGATATCTATTCTGACCCTTTCCCTTCTTTAGTAGTTCACCTTTAAGTTTCAAAGCCTGAAGAATTATCCATATTTATAACATCACATAAGCAAGAATACTTGTACACACTGTAGCTTCTCTGTTTGTGACTGGGGAGACATTAATAAAAGAACTTTAGAGCCCAAAAGATAAAATTATTTCAGTATTTTTCTTGGACTTTCCTGTAGGAGAAATTGTGCATAGACACACAGGAACTATCTGTTTACTTGATCTCTGACATCTTGAGTCTTTATGTTCTGTAATTCTGTTCTAGATTCCTGCAACACACTGCAATATGACAAGAGTCAGGAAAGAAACCTGTCTTTTCACACTCCATAACTATTGTTCAGTAGCACTACCCATTAAATTAGTATTATTTGAATATGTGTATGATTAAATAAAAATATTACATTCCATTTTATATTACATAAAAACCCTACATATCATATTCTGTTTGGTCTTGGAATGTTTTCAGCTAGGAATAGGTGGCAATGATTTCAGAAGACTCAAGTTCCTTTGAAATGTCAGATTTCACGCTACAGGACGTAAAGACATAAAAGAAAGGCAATCTAAAATATCATACTTTGAAACTTGCAGCCTATTAATCAGAGGAAAAAATACATTGACAAGGTGACAACATCCTGCATGACAACAGTGAGCTTGATGTGATGTTCAACTTTATTAAAAATCAGAATTTATGATGCAGCAATTGAACCTGTTCAGTTGTGGTGACATGAATTGTCCTGAGTGAATAACATACTATATTAGTGTTTTATTTGAAATTCCTGGACTGTATGGTTGATTAACAAGCTGTACTTCAGGTTGAGAATATATGGCTGTTCGATATAACTGGGTTATGAATAATCTTTATTACAGAAAGAGCAGCCTCCTCTGAGGTTCAGAGCAGACATGTCAGAGGAGCAGAGGGAGTTGTATTATTAATCCTCCCATGTTCAAATGTATGTCAGCAACCAACAGAGGTCAATACACATCCCACAGCATTATGCAAATGTATGCATTATTAAAGCTTTTTTTCTAGTCAGGAGAACTACAAGAATGTCGTGAGCTTGTGCAGGGAGAAAATCAGAGGGCCAAAACCCAACTAAAACTTAATCTGACTACTACTGTAAAGGACAGTAAAAAATGTTTTTACAAATACATCAGCAAGAAAAGGAGGGTTAAGGAGAATTTCCATCATTTACTAAATACAGGGGGAAACAGTAACAAAGATTAAGGAAATGGCTGAGATACTAATGCCTTCTTTGTCTCAGTCCTTAATAGCAAGAACGGTTGTTCTCAGCCCCCTGATCTGGAAGACAGAGATGGGAAGGAAAAAGAAATCCCCCATAATCTAGGGGGAAATGATCAGTAACTTACTTAGACACTCACAAATCTATGGGGACAGACGAGTTCCATTCAAAAGTCCTGATGGAGGTGGCAGAAGAGTTTGCCAAACCACTTTCCATCATTTACCAGCAGTCCTGGCTAACTGAGGAAGTCACAGTTGACTTGAGGTTACTGTATGTGATACCCATCTATAAGAGCCAGAACATGCAGGACAACCAGATGTCCAGCTCAGCCACCAAGGGTTTAGAAAAGGCAGGTCCTGCTCGACCAGCCTGATCTAATTCCACAAAAAAGGTGACACACTTAGTGGGTGAGAAAAACACTCTGGATGTTTTCTACCTGGACTTAATAAATTCTTTGACTCTGTCTTCCACAGCATTCTCTTGGAGAAACTGGCTGCTCATGACAAGTCCACTATTTGCTGGGTAGAAAATTGGCTTGATGGCTGAGCCTGAAGAATGCTGGTCAACAGGGTTTTGTCCAGCTGGTAGCCATTCATAAATGATCTTCCTGAGGGCTCAGTATGGGAGTCAATCCTGTCAAATATCTTCATTGATGACCTAGATGAGGGTAAGAAGTGCATCCTCAGTCAGTTTGCAGGCGACACCATGCTAGGCAGCAGTGCTTATCTGCTGGAGGGCAGGAAGGTTCTTCAGAGAGTTCTGAACAGGCTGGATCAAAGGGTCAAGGCCAGTTGTAAGAGGATCAACATGACCAAGTTATAGGTCCTGCACCTGGGTCACCACAACTCCCTGCAGTGCTACAGGCTGGAGGCAGGGTGGCTGGAAAGCTGCCCACAGAAAAGGAGCTGAGGGTGCTGATCAACAGTGGTGTGGATCTAAACCCTGCACCCAGATGAAGACCAAGGGCATCCTGGTCTGTACCAGCAATAGTGTGGCCAGCAGGACCAGGGCAGGGATTGACCCTATGTACTTAACACTCATGAGGGCACATCTCGAGTCCTTGTGTTCAATTCTTGGCCCTTCGCTAAAAGACAGGCATGGAAGAAATGGAACATGCCCAGAGCTACTGAAGGGTCTGAGAAATACTGGGAGGAGCAGCTGAGGGGGATGGAAGTGTTTAGCCTGCAAAAAGGAGGCTCAGGGGAGATCTTATCACTTTCTACAACTGCCTGAAAGAGGTTGTGTCCTAGTCGAGATGGCCACTGCACTCAGAGTTCTTCAGTAAAAACTTCAGGGGGCTTCAACTATCAGGACTTCGTTATCTAAGAGGTCTTCCTTCATACCTTTTCTATGTACCAATCCTATGTGCAGCTCCACACAGCTCTGACTCTTTCTCTCCTTCTCCTCTCTTCCTTCTTCAGTCCCGGCTCACTGCTTCCTGTCCCCGGCACAGCCACCTAACCCTGCGTGTCCCTCCTACAGTAGCTCACCTTATCTGTCCCTTGACTGACCTCTTGTCCCTTTGTCCTCGCAGCACAGCCAGCAGATTTCAAATGACTCAAACTAATACCAAAGGACTCACTCACTCTTTATCACACCCTTAGCCTTGAGGGCAAGGTTGTTCCCACTCTTTGCAATATATCAGGGGTAAGATTTCCTTTAGCTCTATCTCAGTCTTCCCACAAGGTTGTACCAAGGTGAGGCTTAGCCTCTTCTCCCTGGTAATGAGTGACAAGACCAGAGGAAATGGCTTCAAGTTGCACCAGAGGAAGTCTAGGCAGGATATTTGAAAAAAATTTCTTCATCAAAAGTGTTGTCAGTCATTGAGACAGACTGTCCAGAGAAGTGTGCAATTAAAAGAAGTTGTAAAGATAAAAATGTCTCATCACTTTATAGCTAGACTAAGGACTGACATCAGGATAGAACAGAAGTGGCTCCTGAAAATAAGAAAAAAAAAATGATGCCCTTATAAGACTATGACGTGAGAAGCTATGTTTGATTAGTCAAGCAGAAATGATTATCTATGGAGTTATACAAGAAGTTTGAGATGAAAAAAATGTTGAGAAGACTTTTGCCAGATTCCACTCCTTGTCTGCTTGAGTGACTACCCAAGGTTCTAAACTGCTGATATGCATTATTACAGTGAATCATATGACTGCTTCATGTCTGGGTTTGCCTTAGTCATGCTACACTTAGAAGTGCTCTGGAACACTGGAACTTCATAACTGATATCTGAAGTCTTTGAAAATGAGAATCACTTTCCTCTGAAGAACTATAAAAGAACAGAGTTTAAAAAAAACCCTGTGTACCACTGACAAGCAGCTGTTTATGTATTAAAACAAAACAAACAAAAACTCAAACCAAAAAAAAATCTCGATGAAACTAAAATTATTGTTTTGATCCCCACTCTTGTCATATGTTTCATAGTGGGAAGTCTGTAGTCTTTAGTTAAACCAGTGAAGACCTAGAAAAAATCCAGAGTAGCAGAATGGTTCATAAACCCTCATTCAAATTCTAGGAAAATGAAATTAACAGTTTGGATAAATGGAAACATTTAAATTTCTTTGTTCCCAAATCCTGAGAGTGAAGACCCTCCTCAGCTGTGACCACATGGCTAAGTAAACACTTTTCATACGTTTTTTAATGCAAGGAAATTGTACAAACATATAGTAATGTGACCAGAAATATTTCATGAGGCAGAACAGCAAGGAGCTAATAATTTGCAAGGAAAAAATATTATAGTTTTCAGACAGCTTTGTGGTTATGAGCACAGAGAACACAAATCCAAGAAACAGATCTAACATTGCCCAGAAGGAGAAACACAAAATATTGCCTCTAAACTTCTTTTGGTTACAATGAGATTTAATAAAACCTAGTTGAAACAATAGCACACTAATCACCTAAGAAAGACAGTGAAACAACATAGACTATGCCTACACAAAGCATGGACAGGCTCTCTCCTTCATGCCTGAAGCATTTGGTAGGAAATAACAAGTTCTGGACTTATAAATCCTGCATTAATACAATATTCCATGACGTAATAGGGATTACTGTTTCCAGACCAGTTCTGCCCTGTGACCCAACAATTCAAAATTTGCTAAGGATTGTCAAAACTCATCTCAGGAGAGATAGCAGAGTATACTGATATAGAAGCATTTTGTTGAGCTGTTGGAAAAAGATTGCATTTAAATAGCATGTGTAGTGCATTCTCCTATGTAATCACCCTGACTGCAAAGTCTCAAACACGTACAGTGAAGCAGCCACTGAGCTCCATGCAACTCCTTGACAGGCCCAAGTACTGACAGTATTCAGGACACGTTCTGTAACCATCTGGACATCATAAAACAGAGAAAGGAAATTAAATTTGAGATAGCTTGCCAGCTAATTTGATCAGTTCAAAGTTAAGAGTAGCACTGCAATATTTCCAAGAGGTGACACAGATCTGCATTATGAAAAATTATTTGTTTTTTGTTTTTTTGTTTTTGTTTTGTTTTGTTTTTAATAAAAAAAAAAAAAAAACACAAAAAACCCATCTGTTTTAAAACTAACAGATGTAATCTATAAAAAGATTTGGCTTTGACTTAAGAAACCCAACCAACCAACCATTCAACAAAAACAAAACAAAACAAAACAAAACAAAAAAAAACCCAAGAAAACACACAAACATTTTGCTTGACATATAGGTGTTTGACATTTCAGTTAATGAAAAATTCTGACTTCTTCATAATACTTGGATTTCATCGTATTTTTTTCCAGAATTGAGAAAACTATAGGAATCAAAAGATCAGTTATTTGTCCAGTTTTCACTGGTCATATCTAAGTAAGTTTCCTAGACAGATTATCTTTGGCTCATGTCCTTTATCAGTGTCTCCCTACAGCATATTCCATTCAACAAAAATACCAACCTTGGCAGACTTTGCTAGATTTTACATCTTTAATTTGCTTACCTGTCCAAAAGATAAAATGAAAAGAAAACAAAACAAAAAACACAACCAAAATAAATCATAATTCAGCAAACACCTAATAATATAGTAATATAATATTATTATATTAACTCTGTATTGTCTCATCTACATACCTTTTAACTTGGAATATGCAAAGGTGAAATTTGACCACATATTTGGATTCTGAGTGTAAGGTTCATTCATGCTTATAAATAGATTTACCTCCATATAAGACAGCACATAACATTGCTGTTGGTTATGATTAGTGATCTGTAAATTAATGTGTAACATTTTCAGCTTTCATTTCTTTTAAGAATTGCAGAATGTATAAAGACCTGTGGGGTCTTCTTGCTTGCTAGTCTGGGGATAACTTATAATAATGTAAATAATAATAAAAACAAAACAACAAATCTTTCTCTCATTCTACCAAGATGATGAACTTCTTTACCGAATAAAGAAGAAAATTCATACATTTGAAGTAGTGATGTTTCTCATCCTAAGTCACCATTACATGTCATGTGGCCCTTCTCTCCTGAACACCTGCCTGCCCTTGGGAAGCACTGAATTAACTCCTTGCTTGGCTTTGATTGCATGCACAGCTTTTGCTTTCCCTATTAAAATGTCTTTATATTAACCCACAATTTTTCCACCTCTTACTCTTCCAATTCTTTCCCCAGTCCCACTACTGGAGGAGGGGGTGAGCCATTGCATGGGGTTTTTTTCCTGGCTGGGATCAATCCGGGGCAGATGTGAATGTCAATTCTTCATGATCCTGATGCCGTTAAGATGTCTCCCATTTTTCCTCTCTTTGTTTTCAGTAATTATTTCTCTGCAACCACTGAAGGTGCACAAAGAGAGCTCTGAAAGAGCCAGGACACCAGAATAAAACCTTATAAATAAATCCACAGTCCCTGAGATACTAAGCCTGTTGATATGTCATGGTAAATGCAGCTTGTCTCTGGAAAATTTAAAATAAGAAGGATAATTGGCAAGAGGATAATTAATCTTTCTAGACTGTTATTTTTTCAGGGCCCCAATGCTCACTCCCAAAGTGCTCCATATAAGAAAATTTCAGAGCACACTGAGTACTAGCCTTCTCTTTCCATCTCGGTCACCTAATATTTTTTATTAGGAATGCAGAGGGAAGGATAACTACTCCTGTGCTTCATACATTTTGCTGCTGATACAGAATTGAGAAGAGTTGGCAAAGACCATGTCAGCAACCCTTATCATCATACAAACTTGTGTTTTCTCTGCCAATACAATTCAGTTACCATGGTACTGTTTGTGGTACTAACATTTTGATTACATGCAGTCATTTTCAAAGGAAAGGACTCTTACAGTAACCACAGTAGCACTTAGTATTTTTCATCTTCAAAGAATATGACAGGCATCAGCTGATTGTTTCTCGTAGCCCTTTAATTCTCTTTTGAGGGGTATGGAGAGATGAATTCAATCCTGACTGTAAATAAGCCCAACCATCACAGCTTTACCATTAGAACTGGAGCAGGCTAGTTAACACATTATTGGCCAGTGACAGAAAGACTATTTTTATTGACATCAACAAGAAGTTGATTTTATATAGCATGTCTGAAAAACAAGGAATTTTTGCTTCCTTTCATTATAAGGTTTATAAGGCTTATTTATAAGGTTATTCCATTGCAAAACAATAAATCCTCTTTTTTCAATCCGGTAAATCTCATAAGCAGTCTAACCTTTCAAGCCTGTGAGTGATCCTACTGACTTCATTTTAGAAACTTAAGCACAGATACAGATATTTTACAGGTCTGGGAATGCAAAAACAAGCACTTTCAGGATGAGGATGACGGTCAGCTGAAGAGGGAGGCACAAATTGTTCTGGCACCTAATTCTAAACCTGTTATTTTAGATAGTGCCCTCTCTGTTAGCCACCCAAAAGAAAGCTTGCCAGGCCATTACCTTCCCTTTCTCCTCTCTATTTTACTGTGCATGAAGGTAGCAGGCGTATATTTGATACGTGCACAGAACCATAACCATACACTTTATCTTATACACTACACGCACCAACAACTATTAAAACCTGATGGCCCTGAAAGGCTGTGAACATTACATCTCTAGTAATGCACTCATTACTGCAGTGCTGTCTGAGTGTTAGGCTGTTATAAACTCACTGGTTCAAGAAGAAACAGAGGAGTCTTGCTTCAAATCTGCTGGGTTTATATGTGAACTGAAACAAAGCATCATCCCAGTGAGTCAATACACAAGTGAATATTTTCTTAATATGTTTCTTAGAAACCTTATTTGAAAAGGATGGGAAAATTTTCTAAATTAGTATACATTGACCCTCCCTTCATTAACAAACATCATATCATCCTCTTTCAATTTTTTTTCTTTCATTTCTCTCCCTTCAATAACACCAGTTTCCTTTGGATCTTTAGAATCCTCTGGTTTGAGCTATGCACCAGGTGGTATGAGAAGGCTGGGTGAAGGAAAAAAGAGAGAGCTTCTCTTCTGCCATCAGCACTTCCTTTTATGCACATATAAAATAGAGCATTCCACAGAAGACTTACCCCCACTATAGGACTGAAACTTGCTTTATCCTAACTGCCATACAAGTGCACTATGTATCTTGTATATCTTTGCAGCTTTCCATTCCCCATATCCTGCATTTCATTGCTCCTTGCATTTCTTCCCTCTTCTTCAGCCCTCTTATTTCAAAATTCTTCCTTGAAATTTATGCCCTTTTTGACTTAAAAATTAATGGCTTTTCTTCCAAAATAAGGTATGATAACTGAGAGTTTTTTCTTGGCTTGACTCAAGCTTATCACTCTGGCCAATTCCCATGCCTGTCTCTTCCTGCTTCATCACAGCTGTAGTAGTACACATAAGCCAGGCTGACATCTGTGTGCAAGGAATGACAGATCTGCTTACCTCTATTAAACCCCCGCTGGGTATACCTGCCTTGACATTTCTGGGAGGACAGTGTAGTAATGAAAGCCTATTTAATAAAAATATGTCTCTGAGGTTCATTTCCCCAGAAATTGACTATAGCCTTTAGTGAGAACCCCCAGCTGAACCCACCCCCTTACTTGATAAGCTGAAGGTGTTCAATAGTCCTTCTGCCCACAGATTGGAGCTAAGAACTATAGGACACAAGTGCTGACCTCTTCGGGCATCCCATGGAGCCAAGTTCACCTCAGACCTCCACTTAGAGGATAATCTAATTTACTGTTTACCATGTTAATACTTGTGCAAAATGTGAATCCTGTGGAAGCTGAAACCAGTAAATCAAAAGTTGAGCAGATTCATATTTTATGTTCACTCTTCATAGGTTTTAGAAATTAGACACATAGAGGATTACAGTACAAGGAAGCTTTATGGAAAAGCAAGAGTGCTCATTAAATTAAAATAAAGAGTATGATTACTTGAATGCTAATTCAGACATCTCCACATAAGGAAACACTGGAGGTGACAAATCTGCTAGGGAAAATTCCTTGGATAAATTTTTTTTTTTTTTAAAATCTGAGTCTGGTGCACCTCTGGAACAGACTAACTTTTTTAAAAAAATTCAGTGCAGTTTTCAGTCCCTAACACATTGCAGATCTACTAAAGAAATCTTCTATGCCTAAAATAACACCATTTATTTTAAAATAATCAATACATCAGGCAGATAGAGCAACCACAGCACATTGAACCTTGAAGAAATAGGTTAGCCTAATGTTCTACAGCCCAAGGGAAGGACAGATGATATTTATATTGCCTCTGAATATGAATAAGAACACTAAAGTTTATAAGGTTATTCCATTAACTGGATCCATCACTGGACAGCATGAAAATTGCATTATGTTTCCAGACAAGGTCTTGGGAGAATTGTAAAGGGTCCATTGATGTTATTTTTGATTTTGCCTAAATTAAATGAAGGCTTTACATTTAAAAGATTTTCATTTGGCTATAGATCAATGTTCCATTGCAAGTTTCAATTTATCCTGTCCTGTGTACTGTAAAAAATTTCTTGCTATGATTTATAGGAATATTTAATTAGCAAATACTATGTACATAATTCTTTATCTTACAAACAATTGTCTTATAAAAAGTTATGAGCTACATACAATTATCTAATGAGAAATTAGACTTTCAATTGAGAATTTTAATTTCAAGATGTGTTAATTGGGAAGTTATCTTCTGAAAAATACAGGGAATACAGAGATGTTCATAGTCTGTGTCCTCTGGCCTCCTACCATTCAAAACTAACACAAGGTATGACTCTGACACTCTGACAGTTATGTGACACTTGGACAAGAATTAAGGAGACAGTGGTGATATAGATGTGTTATGATCTGGTTTAAGTGTCATTCCATTGGTACTGGAGATTCATGACTCCAGGCACAGAAAGCTTGATTGCTCAACTGTAGACCTTAATTAGCAAGAATAAGAGAACACGAGCTGTCCATGAAAACGTTCCAGTCAGGTTTTCTGGAGACAAAAGTGAAGGCACAAATCTCCTTCCTCTCCAACTGTTTGCTCACATGTTGGGTACTGGATGTGTTCTGAAGCTAACACTCGTATTCTCCCACACAATCTCCTGTGCAAGTCTACAATTGCACACAGGCAAGGGAGGTCTGAAACCACACTTCTCAGAAGGAGAGAAACACACAAGTCTGTGATGGACAATTTGGGCAGGACGCAGTGTTCTGCTTCTAGATAATCAGAGAAGTAACTCTCACTACAGCTCATTAGTAGTAGTCAAAATCCTCCTCTTTCTCTCAGCAATAACTGTCCTCCATCCTTTGTATCCCAAACCCATCCTCCAGAAGGAGCAACACTCCATACTGCACACATCAGTTGAAAAACACATTTCTTTAGGGGACAGATGGCCAGGGCCAGCAATATGGCCACCTCTTCTAAGGCAGTTCCTTTTCCCCTGTCCACTCACCTGGGAAACTGTGTTAAAAAATAAAAAATAAAAAAATAAATTAAAAAACAAAAACAAAAAAGCAGAAAATATTCTACTTTAAGCGTATTCTAGTCCATAAAACTGGGACTAAATAAGAAAGCTAAAACCCTTAACACCTGATAACCAGGTATAAGTTATTTTATCATATGGATTGAACAGGTACAGGAAATCTGCTACTTCTTTAAAGAATTTAGGTGATCCTCAATTCTAAAAATAACCAGACACTGAGAAGGAAAGTACCATGCAGACTCACACCTATTATCTATGGAGAAACAAAGTTATAGTCAGAGAATGACATGTAACACCTCTGTGCTCTGTGGGACAGACAAGGTCACTCTGAAATTACCACAAAGAGCCAGCATAGAGGAGGAAAGATATGAAACATTCATTCTTAGTAGCCTTGTCTTCCCTGTGAGGAGAAAAGATGAGCTTCTCGCTTTGCAACTAAACTAGCTAAAATCCTAATGAAGAACAGGCAGCTTTGTAGTCATTATATGAGGGGGTTTTTGTTTGTTTGTTTGTGTTTGTTTTTTTTTTTTAATGTATCAAACTGGATCTTAATGTGTTGTGGTTTAACTCTAGTTTGCAAGGAAGCACCACACAGCTCCCTGATCACTGCTCTCTGGTGAAATAGGTAAGAGAATCGGAAAGGTTAAAGTCAGAGAACTCATTGGTTGAGATAAAGATACATTTACAGGAAAAGGAAGAGCCACACCCACAAGCAAAGCAAAACAAGGAATTCATTAACCACTTCCCATGTCCAGGTCATTCCCAGGAAAAAGTAAGTCTCCCTGAAGTGTATCAGTTACTTGTGAAGACATATGCCATCACCCTCAACATCCCCCACTTCCCTTCTTCTTTCTCTAGCTTTATATACAGAGCATGATGCCATAAAATCTAGAATCTCCCTTTGGTCAGTTGAGATCAGCTGCCCCATGTCCCCTTCAAAAACTCCTACTCACTGACAGGGCAGTAAGAAAAGCAGAAAAGGCCTTGACTGTACATAAGAGCTACTTAGCAATAAAAAACCCTTTCTTCTCACTATCTAGTTTGCTTTCAGCACAAATCCAGAATACAGACTCTTGCCAGCAATTAACTCTAAAGAAAATTAACTCTACCCTAGCCACGATCGACACATAATGGTGTATATAGTCTGAATGTCATGTCTACTGCAGTCTGTTTCATATGGGATTCTCAACCATCTGTAAAATTCCAGAGAGAAATATATAACATATGTAAGAAATTTATGGATGACTTAAGATACCTACTGAGAATTTCCTGAAGGAAAGTAACCTTAACTTAGAGCAATCATTGCTGTTTCCTCTGACCCTTCTGTACCTGCAGCCAAGAGCACTTGACAGAATAGCAAAAATGAGAGGCTATTGTCATCTTGGACAAGATTAAATTCAGTCAATTACCATTTGGCTTCTGAATCAAATCAATTCAGAAGATGAATAAAAGCCGAAATTATGATTTCCTTGCTTTCTGCTAGGCAGGACAAACACTGTTTTATCATACTCGGACATGCAGATTTTAATCTGATCACCAGTTCATCAGCCTTACTGTCCATTAAATACTGACTCTCTTTCCTGCTTTTCCTAGGAAACCATTGCTCATTTTCCTTGCACACCTTCACCACCTTCCAAAATATCAGAGTTCTGGTCTTATTAAATTTAGAAAATATATGTTATAAGATCTGTAAATATCATAAGCCTTTTCTAGTGAATATCAAATTCACGGTTTACTGGCATGCAAGCTATACTTTTTTTTTTTTTTTTAACTTTTCCTATGTCCAACAAATCAGATGTTCAATGGATCAGAAGTAAACATATTCTCCAAGGTAAAATACATTTAAAGACAATAAAAGAGGAAAAAAATAAACAGCGAAATCCCACAAAGATAAAAATTAGGGTAGGTAAATGTCAAAATAAACAAGAGTCTTAGATACAGTCAGCAAAATCCTGTATATTTCAGCTTAAATTTTATTATATTAAATGTGGTTGCTGGAGGAATTCGTCATTTCTAAAGTTGCAGTAAAAGGATGGCCATACCTCTATGCCCTTTGGGGCATAGAGCTGAAAGTTGTGTTTTGTCATTCTTCTTCACCTTTGGGAACACCTGAAATCAATGCAGCTTTGAACACTGTCAACTGTTTCTCTGAATTAAGGCAGGACATACAAGTCTGGAAAGTTACATCAAGTTACAGACAGAGCAAACACTGTAGATCACTCAAGAGAAAGTTTCTCTCTGTGGGATTTTTTATTATGGATGGCAAGAAAATTTCAGAATTTTCTTGTGTATAGCTATATTTTAACAGATAGACAGGAATTTAGAAAGCCTAAATATAGGTTTATATTACATGTAACAATAACAAAAACAGTGTGCTGTGATGTCATATTTCCATTATTTTATTTTATAGATAGATGACTTAGCAGTAGTATTTTATCTGAGATTGCCATCTCACAATAGAGATATTATCTAAAAATATGTTTGATAGTAGATGATTAGTAACCTAATCTGTTTTCAAAACAGAATACAGATGACCGAAACATATAAGGTTCTACTGTCTTAAAATACATTTGTGTAACAGCAAGATTGAAGAATATAGAATAATAAAATAGCTTACCAAAATTACCACAGAAACATCGAGAATGGGACATCCTAAGTGTTACAAACATTCAGGACACTTTCTGGACTTTTTCACATAACAGCAACTGAGAATTTGGGCAGGTTTGCTTCCTTGTGGATGAAGAGTACATTATTCTTGTGCTATTGCTATATCTTAGGTAGAGCCTTGAAACATTTTAAGATACCTGAAAGTGTGGAAAACCAATTTTGTCACAGCCAGGCTTTGTACCACAGCAACCCAAATAGGAGGCTAAGGGACAATTAATTTAACTGCATTTCATACACCTGAATTAGCAGACTAATTTACCAGACTAATCTCCTAATGAAGTTAGAGAGGTGTAAAACCTTCAGTATTTATTGGAGAGATTAATTCAGAGTACTTTCCTTTCTCTAGCCATCAATTTCAGGAATCTATTAAAGTAGACCCAACTGGATTCTTACCCAGATATTTAAAGCTAGACACTATCCATATGTATTAAACCTTTGATCTGTATTAGAATCTCAACTCTTTCAACAGCTAAAATATTGAAGTAGTGGTGGAGAATAATTAGAATAATAGATATCTGGAATGCTAAGTTACCAGAGAAACATAATCATCTTCATTTCAAGACACTCCAAGCCAGTGAGCTAACTTATACACTAAGGGTTAATAAATTAATCCCTTCTTACAGATTATTACTTTCCTGGCTAGACTCTTTTGCAAACAACCCACATTATCTTAGGAAATGAAAAGAAGTAATGGTAAAATTATTTTGAGTAATAATAATAGAAAAAGAGTTATTACCATTTTATTTCTCATTGATTTTCTACTTTGTTTTCCAGTATAAAACTTATAATTTTAGACTGAAGGTTTAAAGTCATTCCAGCATTTCCATAACCTGCAAAGTACTTCCCATTTTAATATCAGTTGGCTTCATAAACTCCATATCCCTACCTTAAATAATAAATGTAGTCAAAGAGCAGTTATTATAACAAATGGGACATTTGACACTGGTTTCTACACAGTGTTTTTCTTGTGATGCCTCAAGCAGTTCTGCATGTTATACATCACAATATGTATGTGATCATTTAAATGTTCAGTGTGATTGATGGTTAATTAAAGCTTCTCATAGCAATGAGTCACAGTAACTTTGCAGTGCTGATAAATCCCCAACAGTTTGGTTGTCCTTTCTTTTCTAATTATATTACCCCTGTTCTTTTATGAAAGTTATCAGGCACCACTAAATGAGTACCTGTATTTTTATGACATGCAAATAGAGCTAATATTGTGCTGATAGATCCACTGAGCTTTACTTTGCTGTGGATGTTTACAAATGGTTTCATAAGACCTTTTTAAGAAGGGATTTTTTAGTGCCTGTGTAAACTCATTGTGTGCTGCTTAATTAAGAAGTGTAACAATACAAATAACATTATGGTGTTATTAATCTCTGGCTAGGAAGTGAATTGTTTTTAAGGATTTTAGGGATTTTAACAGGCTATATTTTTTAAAATGTACTTCACTGAAGTATATTTATATGTTGAATGTACTGTTTTAGTAATCTTTCCTGCTAACCTAGCAGAGTTCATAAATTAGCAGCATAACATTTAACTTGTGAAGACAGGCCCTTTGTTTAATTACTATTATAAAAATTCTTGCTCTATACTCCTTTTATTCTTTAATTCCAAGCAACTAAGAAAAAACTTTAAGCCTGTGCTGAGTCCTTGAGATCAGCTGAAGTATACTACAGAATTTAAAATCCTCTTGTATCCAAACTTAAAATCAAGATTTATTTTTTTTCATTGTTAATAAGTAAACAGAACATTTCCATGAACTTCTCAGTTGTGGACGTTGGCTTTAAAAAAAAATACAGTCCAGAAAGTCAAGTTAAAAATGACATGGAAATCTCTTTGGCTTCTTCTGATCAACTGTTCTTTATACTGCTCCTCACCTAGATACTTTTACTCATTTGAAAGGTAAGTTGTTGACCTGAGTTGTTTTTTGCATATGAGATATTTTCTGAACAACAATATTCATCCAAAGTGTGGTATAATTTAAAAACTAAAACAAGACATGACCTCAGAAAGAACAGAAACATGACCAGTGCTACAGCGGACTTGTGAATGCACGTTTGTCAGTTAACATCAAAGGTAATGAATAGAAATAAAGCATGTCCCTTAAATATACTAAGTAGCTGCCACCTGCTTTAAAGAAGGGTTTTGTTTAGAGGTGAAATAAGAAAGTAAAGAAAACACAAAAATACACATAGAACTGGATGTAGAAGAGTGGAAAAAGTCTGTTCAAAAGCTTGAAGAAAGCTTTCCACTCTAACTGACCATTTCTCAGATCTTGCTCTGGAACCAGAGGACTTTGTTCAGCTTTTGTTTTACCTGCCTGTCAACTTAAGAGTAACATTGTCTTCTAGTGTTAAGAACACTGAGCCCTTTACTTGCTGCATTGGAAAGGCTTCCTTAAAAAGAACAATTTATTGTTGTCTTATTTAACTGTAACATCGTCAACTGTTCAAATAGCTCTCTTTTGGACAAAGCAATTCCTAGTTAATTGAATTTGTTCCAGCAATTTTAAGTTGCTTCACTTTTGGATGTAATTACAGATGCAACTAATAAATACACTATAGGCTTAAACTCTTCTTGTTCTTTGCAGTCAGAAAATGTATTTGCAGAATTATTAATAAATACTATTTTAATGATAATTTAACTGCTATAAATTCAACTTAGCTTGCCTTTATTGACCCAGGTCTTCAAACAATGTGGAAGACCATAGACCCTAGTAAAATTATTCAAGTTATAGCAATAGCTAAATAAAATTAAAAGCCTGATTTGTGTTTCACTTGTAATATTTTTGCTGTCAAATATTTTCTCTATCATGGGCCAGATGACTTTTTTTCTTTTCTGAAAATAAAATCCTCAAAATAAGGGAGGAATAATTGGACTTACAGATGGTTTACACATAACTGATTTTATATTATTTAATTTACATATAAACCTTAAAAGGTTTACATCTAAAGAAGACATAAAGATATGCACTTGTAAATCACTTGTTTGCTTTTGGGTTAATCCTTTGGGAATGAAGGCTAGCTTCTTCAGACTGCCCCACAAAGCAGGACATTCAGCATAACCTCCTAGTTTGCAATTCATGTGGATAAAGCAGGATCCTGCTCTGAATCTATCTCTTGAGGAGAAAGAGTGCCTGCATCAACTCACAAAGCTATAGTGAGATCTCTGAAATATGTAGGCAGTCCTGAAAATACATCTGGCTTTGATAAAATCATGCTATTGTACAAATCCATGGTACATCTGCTTCTTCAATATCATGTGCAGTTCTGGCCCTTCTCTCCTTCTACATCTCAGGAACTTAGAGAAAAACGAAAGGATGCAGTATCTTACCTACACTGAGTGCCTGAGTGAATTTGATCTCTGCATCCTAAGAAAAAAAAAAAAAAAAAAAAAAAGACTGGTATATATGGTAAAATTTTATAAAATTAAGTAACAAGTAAAAAGAGGTGGAGAGGATCAAACACTGTATTTCAAAATGAGGAGATAGCAAGATAAGCCAGGAGGAGTCAGGCTCAAAACAGATGGCTGAATTGTGGAACTTCTTTCCAAACCATATTTGATTGCTTGTTTCAAAAGAGGCTCAGGGGAAACTTGAAAAGGTCATGGAAGACTGGTCCACAGCAGGTTGCTAAATACCCAGATAAGATATTCATTCACATCAAGAGCCCATGAAAATAGAGAAAGGCTAGAAAGACATAATGTAAGAATACAATAGAATCATAGAATCATTGAGGTTAAAAAATGACCTTCAAGAACATCAAGCCTAACTGTAAAGCTAACTATGCCAATTCCACCCCTAAACCGTGTCTCTAAGTGCCACATCTACATACCTTCTGAACATCACTAAGGTGGCTCAAGCATCTCCATGGCCAATCTGCTCCAATGCTTGAGAACCCTTTTGGTGAGGATATTTTTCCTACTATCCAGTCTAAACCTCCTTGGCAATTTGAGGCCATTTCCTTTTGTCCTGTTTCTTGTTACTGGGCAGTAGAGACTGATCCTCACCTGGCTATAGCCTCCTGTCAGGCAGCTGTAGAGTGATACAGTCCCCCCTGAGCATCCTTTTTCAGGCTGAACACCCCCAGCTCCCTCAGCTGCTCCTCACAAGGCCTGTACTCCAAAACCTTCACCAATTCTGCTGCCTTTCTCTGGACATGATCCAGCTCCTCAATGTCCTTCTTGTAGTGAGGGGCCCAGAAATGGACACAGGATTTGAACCTTGCAAAGTATAGGGACACAATCACTCTCTACACTCTTTTCTAGGCCTTCACATTTGATCACTGTCTGAGACAGAATACTAGATTATGTGTATATGTGACTCAGTATAGCCATTCTTATACTTTATCACAAGTATGCGTGAACCTAAACTAGCAATTCACTACTTTCCATCTATTCCAACCATTTCATAGGAAGATGAAACATGAAAAGGGCTAACTTTCACTATATTAACTCTTCTTATTTTTACATCATGGATTAATTTCAATCTACCCAGAAAGCATTGCATTAGCTGCCTCATTTTCAACTTCAAATAAAACAAATCTATTAAATCTATAGTGTACTTCCTCCTTTTATAAATTTTACCTAGCACAGCTCTGATTTTTCTTTTGCGTTCATATATAATCACTGAGGAAAAGACTCAGAGGGGCTTTTCTTTCCCCCCTGCCCTCCATGTCTTTCTAAGCAATTCCACACCCACACAGTTATGACAAATGTCAATAGAACACATCTGCAATTGTTCCGTCCTTTATTGTTTAATTGTGAGATGCAATGATGGTCAGACGTAGATCAATGCTACATCTGTTTCCATTTGTTCTGTCCTATTCTGGAGTGAGTTACAAAGAATTCCCACCAGTTTCCTTTTTCATTATTCATTTAATCTTCTTAACACTCTTCAAGCCTGTTGCTAAGAGATAATCAAGAGAAGAAGAAGAAAAAAATCTACATATAGAAACCAAGTAAAAGTCCTTACTTTGGGAAAAAAAAAATCTTCCAGAATGCCTAGCAATCTTTCCAGCTGGCAGGGGATGTAATGTATAGTATACAGCAACCCAGCTCTGTCCTTTACACCAGAGAGAGATTAGCTGCTCCACACAGACTATAAACTACAACTGGCAGCCTCATACATTGAGAACAGGCAGCCACAATCCACTGAAACTGATTCTGTGCCAAATGCCTCCAACCAGCCTTCCAGCCAAAGGGCCAAACCATAATTCTTCAGGTAAATACATTCAACTAAATGAGTCCTTTCATTTCAGGCAAAGAAGACAGGGAGCAAATAAGAGCATGAGAGACAGAAACTGGAACATAGTACCAGCACAGCAGTATTGGCAGCCCACATCCAATATAATTAGCAGTCATTCTGGAACATGTTAAGAAAGTCAGACCAAGCACTTTGCATTTGGAATTAATGCCAAGTCTCCATCATGACAGGAGTCCAGAGGATCAAAACAAGGAGTCTCAAAGATGGAAAAGCACAGGCTACATGAATGCTGCTTTCTATCCATGCAATTGGTTAGACTCTAGAAAGTCTTCTCTAGAAAACTGTGTTCAGACACGCCTCCCAGAGATGAGTGAAAGCATCTTAAAAGGCAGCACAAATGTTGCCTAACTGCTGCAAGCCCTCTTTTTGATGGTACTGCTCTCTACTTAAGACATTTGTGCAGGCACTGCATACTTTTACAGCATGGAAAGCATCAACCAGATGTAATTTACTGACCAAACATCCTGAAATGCCATTTAGAAAGCATAAAGACAGACAGCTTTTCCTTTTAGAAAGACAGAGGCAGCAACATAAATTATATCACTTCACTAAATGACCAAATTATGATTGAATAACAGCTTTCCTTCCCATCCATCCATATAATAATAACAAACCTACTGAGCAAACCTGATTCTCTCTAATCTGTTTCTGAGCACCACGACCTTTGATTTCAAAACGTGCCAAGAGTGGAATCTGCTTAACACAGAAGCAGACTGTGAACCACTGTGCCCCATTTTCTTAAGAGCCTAGATCCAGGCAGGAGGCAGATGGATGTTGCTTTTTGTCTTGGATCAGAAGGAGTCTTTGGAGGAAAGGGAGACTATTCCTTCATGCAAGCAGATATGCGCTAGGTGCCAGAGATATTCTCTGGTATGGAGACAAGCAAGGGGGTCATGAGACAGTAAAAATGCTGCCTTGGGAGAGCATACAGTGGGAAAGAAAATGGTAGTTTCAAACACTCACACCACCTAAATGGGAGCTAGCCACTTTCAAGGGATCAACAATATTCATTTGTACTAATCCAGTCTCAGAACCTGGGCTAATAGGTAGCCTGGAAGACAAGAGGTCTCCAAAAATACAAAAAAAGCAGGAGAAATTTCTTTTCACCTTCTCTCACCTTTATGTCATTATCTGGGCTCTGTACTTTTAAAAGTCCAGGCTTCTATTCTCTGTTCTAATAAAATCAGCATTAGGGATTTCAAACGTACTCAGTGTTTAGGGAATGATAAATTCAATAATTACTCCAGTGCTATCAAACAGTCACTGAATAATATTTCAAAGTATGGCCCAGAGTCTCTTGCTTTCAAACTGGCACTAAAAATGGCACTCTGGAAATCCTGTGCACAGCCGTGCCCCTGTGAGACTCAGTTAGGGCTGAGATAGGCACTGCAATGAGAATCTCATAAAGAGGAGGATTTTTCAAAATATGTGTCTGAGACACAGTGGGAGTTGCTCTGTTGAAAGAAAAAGTACTACTTGTTTGTTGCTTTTTTTTTTCCCCCATTTTTTGCTTTTGAAATCTACAGGTAATTCTTAATTTTAAAAAATCAAAACAAGTGGTTTTGTTTTAAAGAAGGAACATTTGTTATGCAGTCCCCCAAAAATAAATGCACGCACATGCAAGACTCCTACCAGGTGGAATTCTCCTACCTGTTAGAAAAATTCTCTCTCTCTTTCTTTCTCTATTTTACCTTAGAATATAAAAAACATCCAAACAATATTGAAAATATATGATAGAAAGAATCTTCTGGAAAGAAGAAAGATTTATCCCTGGCTGGAAGCAGCTTTAAAAAAAATTACTTTGCCACAATATTTCATGGTACACATTTTCTATTGCACAGTTTTTCAAAATGCCTGTCAGAGTTCAGCATTGATCATGACTAAGAAAGTAAAGAGAAACAGGATCTAAAAAGCAAGTAGAGGTAGGAACAGTTAAGAACTATAAATGGGCTTGTATGTTTGTTTACTTTAAAAAAGAAAGCTGTACATTATCTCCTTAAATTCCTATTTAAAAATTATTATGATATGAATTTTAATTTTCTAACATTCTCCCTAAAAATTTACATCTACTGGGAGTCCAAAAGTAAGAATACTAAAGGTATTTAACATTTTAGAAATTTGAGACTTGATTCTCTGAACATTTACTTACCAAAGATTTTTATGAACTTTACAGGGTCATGGCAACCACATTATTTTTACAAATACCAGTATAAACATTATGGAAGATTTTTTCCAGTCACAGTTTCTGCTACATCTTTATCATCACTGGTACATTAACTGTTATGGGTTGTACATTTTGTCCAATAATAGTGTCCAAAGAAGTGTTTAGGGTTATTAGGATTCTATGGTGCTAATTTAATTTGATATAAAGTTAATCTTGTTGCTACTGTTGCAAGACATACTATTAATCTCCTGTTCTTGCAGAACCAGCATTCCTATGGGTAACATTACAAACCATGATTTTCCTCCAGCCCAAATGCATGTATAGGTTTTAACTATCTATATAGCTTCCTATGAATAATATGTATGTGGAAAATTTTTCTAGTATTACTGGAAGCAGTGACTGAAAGTCTGAGCCTATAATCATTACCTTGAATAATTGCAAAAAAATGGAAGCAGAAAACAAAAGTAGAGTTGCTTAGTAGTCAAACAAGACTTTTGACTCTTTAGTAGTCAAACAAGAAATAGCTAGGAGTTCATCAATGGAATGAAGAGATATTCATTAATATTCACCTAAAATGCCTAAATTATTTTTTAAGTCACAGGTATATAGAACCAAAGTAATTATTCTCAAAGTTACTTAACACAATGAGAAAAAACACACATTGAAATAATCTCTTTAAAAATCCAGATATCAAATCTCCATTGGCATCCCTATACTGTTGGGCTGCAATGAAAGAAACCTGCCAAAAAAGTAAACTATCTCCAGCAGATAAAAATCAGAAGTAAATTTTTAGTCAAATAAACATACCTGATTCTGCACAATTCCCTTACTATTCAAAATTTAAGTTTCCTTCTGCTGTCTGTCCTACTACTGAGGTAGCACAGTTTAACTACCGAGATGATAAACTATTATTCTATCTTTAACTCTAAATTTATCACTTGTAGTAAGGTATGAAATATCAAATGTTTATTTATGGTCAGCAAAGTTTCACCCTTCATTTTTAAATTAAGTTAAAAGTCTTTTAAATTAATTTATAAGTCTTTTCAAAAATTAAGTCCTTAATTCACTATAAAAGAATAAAGACAAAGGAAAGTCATTGTGCTATTTGTCTATGCAGTTTCCTTTAATCATCATTTCTAATTAGCATTGAAACCTCCAGACAGCATACTAAACTTATGAAAATCATAAGTATTTTACAATATTTTGTAACATAGAAGTTATTCCAAAAGAACTTCATTTTCAATTTATCATATACTATTCAACACATTGTATTTATTGAAATGGCTTGCCTACAGCTACTTTGACCAACAGGATACAAATGTCATTAAAAATGTAAATATACCACAGGCTAAACTACTGAAGACATGAAGTCTAGCAGACTCATGAGCTTTCTGGGAATTTTTGGAATTTAAGAAAAGAGAAAGTTTAATATAAGCACATTATATGACAGAGTCTTGATAATTTCTATTCTTGCAGAGAAAGTCGGGCATAAATGCCGTGACGACATGACAACCATGATGACACATGCATGTTGTTACACCCAGGGAGGACTGACTACAGAAATCAAACTGAATGCAACAAGGAAAATATGGTCTATTATCTATACTTAGTAGGGAAATTAACATGGAGGTCTCCTTGACTGGCTGCTATTAACTGCCTTTGCTCATACCCTTAAGTATGTATGGTTATGTATAAGTCACAGTGCCTAAGAGAAGAGACAGAATCACAATACTTATAGAAAAAATGTTATATTTCAGTGCTATCAAGGCTAGGGCACAGATGGGAAAAAAAATTCCATCAAGAACTCAAACTGTAACTTTTCTCCATGTCACCATTCCAGTATAAGAAATACAATTAAAAAGGGTAGTTTCCAGCATTTCTTTTTATGGGACTAAGTTCCCAATCATACAGCTAGTCATTATGAAAATATCTACTCTGCATTTGCAAGCAACCAAATCTACCATCACTGGAAACTCAATTATATCATGTATTAATATTACATACATTAAATTTCGTAAGATGTACTTGGCTGAACAGAGTAACTAAATTAAATTTTGATTTAGAATTAAAAACTTATTAATCATTTCAAGAACATTAACATGACCCACATTATATATTTGCTACTCTAGTATCTCCAGAAATTGTAGTGCCAGTTGTCAGACAGTGTTAGTCATCAGTTCTGTGAAGCAGGCAATGTTTGTGGCAATGCAGAGAGCATTTAGAATGGGTCAGCCATGGCATAATGAATTATTGGATTAATGATATGTGTACTACACTACATATATGTATATATAAAACTGTAAATATATGGAGAAGTATTAAATTTCATAATTACAGAGATCTCAAGTTCCGATAGATCTCTATTCTTGTAAGTTTTGCACGATAATCAGGGAGAGATACAGGGAAAAAAATGGGAAGGAAAAGAAAGACACTAGGAAAAACAAAGACACTAGAAACATTTTCTAATAGCATCTGTATGATTACTTATGCCCTAGGTCAGAATGGGGCTACCTGTACTTTCCACAGAGTTAAAAAGTGTGGTGACTTTGGAATGTGAATCGTTATTTCTCTTACAATTATTAATTTGAAAATGCTGATACAATAGGTCAGTGTTTTTATAAATTACTCATTTGGTATGGTTATGCTGGTAAAGTTCAGATAATAATGCAGAGTTTATGAACAGATTATCTATACTACAAAGAAGAATTGATTTCTTTCAATGTCAATTCTAGTTTAGTAATTTACAGGCAGAGCATGGTATATGTCATTAAGCAAAATTTTAGCAAATTTGGAGATAAAATGGAAAGTTACCTATTTATCAAAGCAGTGACTTATTGGATCAAAGCCAGGGTTCACAACACCTTGTCCATATAATTTCATACAAATAAATATATTCAACTTTATCAAGAACTATTAGAGTAGAATTAGACTGTGTGATCAAGTAATTCTTTACCATGAGATCCCTAAATAGAAAATATTTCTGTAGGATGAAGCTCCTTACACTCTGCTTCTTATGGAAAGACCAGTGATATTAAATACTAACAACCACCTTAATTTAAACTCTGCCATTCTCACGATGTAAAACTTGAAGGATTTTGATTTGCATTAAACAAACTCAGATATTTTTCAAAATATGTTCATTCACTTATGAAACTAACAAACTGGTTATAGACTAAACATACTATAAAGACCAAAATCCTAGGTTTCCCCTGTTTATTGTTTTGAGCTCATTGAAAGAAATCAAATGTATTCTCCATTGGAAAATATTTATATCAGCAACCCCTTAACCCAGAATTCTGCTTATTAGTCATGTCAAAATTGGAGAAGTGCCTGTTGAAGAGTTTCACTCAGCAGTTTCTACCTAGCTCCACTCACAGGATGTCTCTTAGCACTGCTCTGTTTCTCACACATAACAATTCCATGTTCTTTGTGACATAACTGAAGAGCTGTGGGGTGGGGCAGCAGAAGAGGATGCCAAGCCTTCCAGTGTATGGCATAAAGGTACAGGTCCCATATGCTCATTTATATAAAGGCACTGAAGTCTCCTCAAGAAGATAATGTATTTATCTTCCTGGTACTTCAGCTAGGGGCAGAAATAAACCAATCACTGCAGAAACTTGAGTTGCTATCCATGGAGTTTAAGTGCAGTAGGATAGTAGAAACATGAGAGCATTATCTGGTAGATCTGTCTGCTTCCTTCCACAATGTCTTCTCAATATTCTCCTCTACACATCAGCATTTATTGCATTTCATGTGCCCTTTTTTTTTTTCCCTAAGAAAATTATACTATTTCTCCATTATATTACAATGCAGCATGAGACCAAAGTTCAAGACATTCTTCTTGGATAAAAATGTGTATGTTTTTATTTGACTTCCAGTGAGTATGGGGCTAAGAGGTTTTGAGAATGACAGGCTCGTTATCTAGGTCTATCAATAGATATTTATCTGCCCATTCCTCATTTTCTGATAGCATTTATGTGCCCTTTAATTGGAAGGGACTTAATGCCCTCAGTATCCTTATGAAGCAAGAAAAAAAAAAAAATTCCCTTTCTCACACAGAATATAGAATAACTTAATTTTTCTCATGGATTAGAGAGTTAAACTCATATATTTTTAATCCCAGACTACGTCTTGACTCTGATTAAGCAATTATTAAAACAGCTGGGAAATGTAAAAGTGTTTTCATCTGAACTAAACAGAATAACCTAGTAATATTTTATGAATACATATAATGTGGGGCATTTTCCTGCAAAAAAATCTAAAATAAAAACCAGGCTTCTGATTGTATAACCAATAAAGAGAAAATTGGTGTACCTTGGGTTTAGTCCTGGAGTTATTAGATATAAGATTTGTATAGGATGACAAAGGAAAAAAGAACAAATTTAAAAAAATAAATGAAGAGAAATGTAAAATTCAATTGTTTGGAAGCAGGAGTAAGAAGCAAGAGAATGGTTGAGTTTCAGAGAATTTTAATTTGAACACTGACAGTAAAAATGGCTATGTCTAATGCTTTCATTTGTATTTGTTTTGGTCTAATGAGAGGAAAAATCAGACCCTTAAAGTGTTAAGACTGTTAATGGATGTTAACCAGAAAAAAAAAAAAAAAGGAAATCCTTAAATAACATTATATTACTCAGTGAAGAAACATTAATTACTACAATTTTATAGGAAGTGAAAAATTTGGAAAATATTTGGAAAAGCATGGCGGGAAAAAGTGGGTATTTAAAATAACATTATTCTATAGGCCAATCAAAATGAAACTTAATTTAGTGAATAGAAACACACATTTCTAAAATCTAAATGCATACAAACATGGCATTTAAAAATGTAAATATGCAACAATTTTATTCTTTTTTATAATTTAAAAGGATTTTAATAAAATATTTAATTCCCTATTTTTTTCTAGACTTTTTTTTTCCTTGACTTTTTTTTTTCCAATGAAATTATAAAAACTTAGTACTGATATTATCTTTGTATTTCAAACACTTTTCTTTTCAAAGTGCAAAATAGTGATTTTTTCCAAATACGGAAGCTTAGTCTAAACTCTAAAATCCAGATGAATTTGTATTCATTACTTTAAGATTCTATAAGTTGTGTCAGTCCGTAGTCTAAAGCACTATTAACAGCTATTCCATCCAGAGAAACAGTTTTAAATAAAACAGTGGTGTTTGGTTTTTTTCTTATCAAAAATGCAATCAATTATTATTATCTAAACATTTCAAAGGAATGCATTGAATAATATCCCCTATTTTGAACTTCTTCAACACATGCTAAAAACAAGCAGTTTGGAAAATTTATTACTTTTTTTCAGCTACTATTAGCACTATCTTCTAGGTAGCTATACTATGTTACAACACCTTAAATTTTAACATTTAACTTTAATGTTTCTTGGTTTAGACTTTCATTAACAGCAGACAATTAGAAAAATAAAATCAGAGAAATTTATTGGAAAGAATTTTCCTTGCTAATACCTAAACTCCTCTAAGTATAAATAAAATTAAAATGAAATCAGAAAACACTTCTACTGATGTTGCAATATTTGAGTACAAATTATTTTTGTTGCATTTAACTTGGATACCCAGAAAAAAAAAATTGTAAAAAGCAGTTTCAGAAACAAATTATCACCAATGAAACACTTTGGATACATACAAAGAAACAGACTTTGGACAATAGTGGATTTTATTTTAAACTATTCTTCCAGAATGTCTCTGGAAAAGCAATACTAATCTAGGGCTGCAGCAAGAAAGAGTAAAAATGCATTGCTCAGTAAAATTAAAATAATGCTTAGAAATACTTAGGGATGGTTCTTAAACCAAAAACATTGAAAAAAGTTATTTTAAATAAGCTGACATATCAAAATTGTTGCATTTTACAGCCCTTATATCATAAATAATAATAAATTAACTTTGAGGGAAAAAGGGTATCTTAGAAAAAGAAATTGCTCGACAAAGAATTCATTGAGTACAAAAATGGTTTGCAAATGGAAATTGTGTTTTACAAATTCAAGTTGTTTTGTCACTAGACATGCACTGGGTATGGTACTGGTAAGGTTGGCTCCATATCAGCATGATATATCAGGAATAGATTCCTGCTCTGCACAGCTAAAACAAAACCTGTATTAATTTGGATCTGACAGGGTTGGGGGGTGGGGGTGGGGGTGGTATTTTTTGTGTTGTTTTTCACTAAAAGACAATCTTTCTTGTCCAAATCACAGCTAGCAGTATACCACTGTATTTAATTAGATCTATCTCTTCCTCATCTTGCCTATGAAATATGGGAGAAGGAGAGTTAATATTCACATTCACCTATATTTGAGCAAAGAGCTACCCAGAATATATTTTGCTTTCTTGGGTGTACAACTATCATAATGTAAAATTCAAAGTCCTTATGAAGGGAAAGGGAAGGATACTAATTGCCTCCAAATGTAGTGCCCATGCTTCTTCTCAGGATATTTTCTGCTAAAAACTTTAAGTCAAGACATACAGTAGCAGGTCAAATGTTCCCTTTGAGTAACTAAAGAATTCACCTTTCTGGTATGTTTTCTCCATGGCACATGATACAAGGTTTCCCGTGGTTGGATTGTTGTAAGCAAGTTGGACTTTATAAGAAGGTAAATTACTTTGATGGTTTCAGCTGGGGCAGATTTAATTTTCTTCATTGTACCTAATATGGGACTGATGCCTTAAGTTTATCTTTCATATTTTCAGACTCTGTGCTGCATAGGGGTGTAATTCTGAGCCTCATATTAAGTGCCAGTAAGCTCTCTTCACAGAGTAGGTAGACAAAACAAATCCTTTTCCTGCTGAAGACCAAGGACAGCTTTCAGCCCAAAAGCATAAACAACAATGGACTGAAGGGAGAAAACAAGAAGGATGATACCTCACAACCTGAATTTGTAATTGGATAGTTAAACCCCAATAGGCAGATGGACCAAAACATAAAAGTGTAAAACCTCATGACCAGTTGTCCATTTTTGTCCCCATTTTGAGTCTATCTTGGGCATAGCCCTGGTCAGGCTCCTGTCCTGCCAAAGGTGTATCCTTTCAATAAACACCTACTTTATTATCTAGCTCTGTCCAGTCTGTTTCAAGTCAGCNTCCAGTCTGTTTCAAGTCAGCCTTTCCAAGGCATCAGGACTATGTCTTGGATTTGTGCTGGGAACAGTGTTGATAACATGGGGATGTTTATTTCTTGCTGAGCTGTGCTTGCACAGCATCAAGGTCTTTTCTGCTTCAGACTCTGCCTCAACAGTGAGGAGGCTGGGGGGGAACAAGAAACTGGCAGGGGACAGAGTCAGGACCGCTGACCTCAGGCGACCAAAGGGACATTCCACACCACATGGCATTATGCTCAG